>JAUELC010149072.1:0-11281 GCA_031471745.1 Cryptochiton stelleri
TGTATATACAGCTGTTATGTTATCACATCATAACTGAACCTCTAACAATCCCTGATCTGTTGATAAGAGGTCTGTCAATCCTTATCGGTCTTTTTAAGAGTAATTTCTCCGGAACATTCTTCTTAGCCGACAAGGATTCCCCAAAGATGTTTCGGGTAGCTCTGTTTGTCTTTGAACTGATCCTTTTGTTTGGTAAGATTTTCTTTCATCTCGCCATTGTCTGTTTATTGACCGTCCAAGTACATGTATGTTAACTTGCCCTAGAATTGGGTGCATGCCCAGGGTACAAGGTAATACCTAAATGTCTGACTATTATACCTGCACTGATACGTATGCTGTTGGATTCTCTTAGCTTTTCACACGCCCGTCCTTTGACGTGACATATTATGACGTGGGGTTGTCGGTCCGTCAGGTTGGCTGGCTGGCTGTTCGTCCACTTTTGGTTTCAGACCATTAACTTAAAAATCGCTTATCGGATTCAAATTCAACTTCGTAGGTCTATTCCATGTGGCAAGATGATATATGGGATGGAGTGTGACGTATGTCCGCATACAGGTGGCGCCACCTGGTGCCAAAGTCTAAATTTGGTTTCCAGCTGTTGACTTCAAATTATAGATCCGATTATCGGATTCTTATCACATTTGGTAAAAGTAGCCCATGTGGCAAGGTGTCGCATGGGTGAGTTGTCGTGTGTAAGCCTTGTCCATCTGTCTGTCTGTGCGTCCGTCAATCGGTCCTTTTTTGGTTTCTGCCTTTAACTTGACAATCCCTTATCGAAAATCTAATAACTTTTTGTAGGAATATTCCATGTGGCAAGATTTTGCATGGGATTGAATTTTGCATATGTCCGCATACTGGTGGCGCCACCAAGTGACACAGTCTAAATTTGGTTTCTAACTGTTAACGTGTAATCCGATTATCGGATTCGTATCAAACTTGGTAAAAGTATTCCATATGACAAGATATCGCATGGGATTGAGTTGTGTGTGTGTGCCTTGTTCGTTCACCTGTCTCTCCATCCATCCATCCCTTTTTAGTTTCCGGCCGTTAACTTGAAAGTCGCTTATATGGCTCTAAACAAACTTGATAAGATTATTCCATGTTACAAGATGTCGCATGTTTTGAATTTGGCATATGTCCGCATACAGGTGGCGTCAACTTATCCTGGTGACAAAGTCTAAATTTGGTTTCCAGCTGTTAACTTGAAACCCGATTATCGGATTCTTATCAAACTTGGTGAAGGTATTCTATATGGCAAGATGTTGCATGGGTTTGAGTTTGTTGTGTGTAAGACTAATTGTGGCGCAACCTTGTGTCTAGGATTTACAATAATCTTTATTCCAGCAGTAAACACTACTCATCGGAATCTTATTAAACTTGGTACAAATATTTCATGTAGCAATATGTTGTATGGCTTTGAGCTTTGCGTATGTAAGCCTACAAGTGGCGCCACCTGGTGAATACATTGGTTCCCGGGTGTTTGGTTTCGGGCCGTTAACTTTAAAATCGCTTATCATACTGAGCGTTTAATGGTTAGAGTGTCCTATTTTCGTGTACCAGATATGCACTTATATTTCTATGGCAAATATGCCAGTTGGATAAGGGTGTTAAAACTTGGATAGCATAAATTCAGGTGACTCTAGAATGCGAGTGAAGGTGCCAGTGTATGGAGCCTGATTTCCGAGTTGGCCTAAAGCATTCACGGCTAGCTGCCTCCAATCTCAGCGAAGATTTCAATCTGTCCATACTTATATCCCAAGTCAGTTCCATAAGTGGAACTACTATTTTCCTGTGGAAGCGTTACACGTGTACATCTTCCTGGGAACATTCAAGGAAATTCTTGGGTAGATGTTTATACATGTATATAACATGACAATAGATGCTACTTTAGCGTCTGTTTCAGTGCTTTATGTAGAGAGAGAAATGCAGTCTGAACTTGGTTAGAATTCGGGAAGCATTCTATCGGGAGCCCCAGTAGCTCTGTCGGTTGAGTGTTGGGCCTGTAACCGAAAGGTCCCAGGTTTGATTCCTGGTGGAGGCAAGGACATTTTTCTCTCTTTAATTATACAAAAAATATATATATATAGTATAACCATATGTGCGGAACTTTTTAGGATGATCATCACATCTGTCTAGGATGATCACCACATCTGTCTGGGATGATCACCACATCTGTCTGGGATGATCACCACATCTGTCTAGGATGATCACCACATCTGTCTGGGATGATCACCATATATGTCTGGGATGATCACCACATCTGTCTGGGATGATCACCACATCTTTCTGGGATGATCACCATATCTGTATGGGATGATTAAGGGAAAGCCAGTCCCTGACATTACTTGTATACAACCCAGTTCTCGGTATCCCGTGTATCTATTAAATAACTCAACAACAAAGAAATATTCTCGATAAATCAAAGTAGATTCAACTAAACAACAAGGAAACTAATTTATCACAAAAATGAAACATGCAATATTTAATTATACTTAAGTAACTTATGAGAACACAAACAGTTGTCATTGAACAAATATAATTGCCTTCACAAACTTACTAAATTGATTATATTACGTTTTTTGTGTTGACATATTGTAAACTTCGCTTTTTAGTCATGATAACGCAAAAACAAACCCTTTAATCCTTTCCGCCTGCTCGTGCAGGTAATCTTTGAGACACATATTGTACATTTACTTAAAAACTGAATGTTTAATGAATGTTTTTGCGTTATCAAGATTAAAAAGCGAAGTTTACAATATGTCAACACAAAAATAGCCTAATGTCATCTAGGCTAACTACCTGATGCTCGTTATCACAAGACAAGCATGACTTTTGGGGGTGTGGAATCGAACTGATCAGTGTTTTACAAAATTATAATTTACAAAATTCAATAAATATATAAAACTTGATTTCGCCTTGTCGGTTTTTTAAAAAATAAACATGTGTTATATTAAATTTGCCGAAATAATCTTGAAAAAAAAAGTGTCTAGTTCAGTAACTCACCTACGTTTTTTCTGTTTTCTCCGCTTTCATTTTTTCGTTTTTTTTAAAATGAAGATACTTTTCTCGTAAAATATTTGTACTAAGTCGATGAAATATGTCATACATGATCTTTAAACCAAAATCTAAATTACCATAACACAGTTTTTTGATACACATTTTTTATCAATTATACAAAATATAACATGAAATTGAAAAAACCTATCACGGTATTTGAGTTTAAATACATATCCACCAAGACGTAATCAAGCATAAACAATTATTTATGCATCTTAGAGAAATAAGAGTTAGAAACTGAGGCCAATTTGTTAAAATTATTTCCCGTTTTTGCCTTATTTGTGCAATTGTTAAATAATTTGAGATATAGATCATATAGTATAACATCATATACTTAATCTTGAAGTCCTTCGCTTTCTACATATATGCGTGGCTAGTATACTTATTATGTAGAAATAGCTGCAAAATCCACAATAATGCAAGGGTGGCATTTATTATCAGTTCTTGTCTTCTGTTCTTAACACATCCTGATCCTAGTCAATGCCGCTTCGCAACTCTTACCTTAATTGATTCTGTTCTGTTTTAAAGCACACCCTATTCCTTCTAACTTTTATTTTCCTCACGAACTCGACTGGTTTGAAAACTCCTGCCTACCATGCCATTTCTGTTAGCTTTAAATAGGTACTAACTAAAAATAGGCGCTACTTAAATACCCACAGCCGTGTGGATTTTCATTACTCACTTATCAAACCATATAATGAAAACACATATAATTACACTTTAAAAACTCCTGGGTACTCTGCTAATTCATTAGTATATATGATCTGTAATGAGTCGAGTATAAACTGCTTTATGACGAACTTCTGCTCGATTATGAAGGGATCTTTATGATTAAGATAAATATTTATAATCTACAGATTGGTGTCATAAATATCCTGTGTAATCAGGGATTATTTTGTGGATGAATTGAATATATTACAGTAAACGGGATAGGAGGGAATGTAAAACAGTCACTGATAACATTATGGAGATACAAGATACATGGATGAGCCACCGCGAATCAATAAAGACCATTTGTAATTAAAATCGAGACTACCAAAATTGGTAAAATTGTTTGAGAAAATGGCAATTATGTATTTCAAATGATCTATGTGAAAGATTAAATAAGTGGGAGACAGTTATATCAGAACAGTCAAATTATGTGAGGTTCACTTGAAAAAGAGGAATCGCATAAAAGACATTTCACATCAAAATACTTAAACAAGAACTTAATAGAGACCAAAATCTTTATATCCCTGACGTGTACAATACATTGATCCTAAACAAACCTTACTGCGTTTCAGAACTTCTTTCTTTGTACTACGTCCGATTATGAAACCCCATAACAGAATTCGTTTCTTGCATCAGTAGTTCTAAGGGATATATTAACAATTGTTGATGTTATCTTGACCATGTGTACCCTTCCGCTTCACATTTGTTGATACCACTTGGCTTGAAATCTGCTTGAGAATTCACATCGAAACATTGCCACGAAATAACTACAGAAGTTGTTTCACCATAATGATGGTCTATTTATAGATTACATAGACTATTGTGATTAAATTCTTAATATAATCTAATTATCGTAAAGTTGCCAAATTAATGTATACACAGGTGTATCTTTCGATCTAAAACATTACAAATGGGTAAACAAAATGCGCGATCTTCCGTAGATTGCCTAATTCTCGAGTGAGATTTGTTTTACATATTTCGCAATTTTACTTTTCAGGCGTTCCTATATTTACCGTTGCAAAAAATTAAATTTATCCTTGCTAGATAACGGGTCTCGATACATCGACTTCAGGTCAAACTCGTGTTTTGGTATAGACCAAAATCTAGTCCTGTTGAGGAACAGAAATGTAAAAAATGTATAACTTAAGAAGATGAATATAACTTTGTTTTGTTGACAGACTTTATGATGAACATAGTCGAGAACTGTTACTAAGATATTTCTGGAATGATTCGAACCGTACTAAAAATTCAATAAAGATGTTATCTGATGAATTAATAAATTAACCTCATGCAAGAAAGATTTGCACAAAAAGTGTTAAGGCTAAGGGACGATTTATATTATGTATACACATTGTAATATTTAAAATCGCTGCACGCCTACCCGTTGAATTAACTGTTATAACCTTGTTTGCTGAAATCCATAATGAAATGTATATAAATACATGATATGTAATATTATACAAATAATGCATGTTTGAGAATGGAACATCATGATTTATTAGCTGGATACATTGATATTCAACGAGCAGGAAGCGCGAGTTCAACATCAATGGTCGAGAGCTGGCAAATCATGATGTTATTTTCTCAAACATGCAATACTTGCTTTGTTATACCGAATGTAGGCCTACTTTGATTATTAGTTTCTTAATTTGTTACTTTGAGCAGCTCCTGGTCGGAAAGTATAGACAGCCTAACAGACGACCCTCGCATCAAAATAATCTGCCGATACCAAACAAAGCGGAGATAATTTGACGGGGATCAAAATAAATGTCATGTTCAACGCCCAGCGTGTGATATTACTATTGTTGCACGGCATCGACATAAATCGTGCAACGTTATGAAATGCTGTATACCACGTGACTGGTTCTCGATCAATGAGAACAAAACAATTTGGCATGAGGTATAATAATGATATTTATCGTAGGAACTACACCGACAAATCATGTGACCGTTAAGCCACCTTTATCGGATATCGAATTATGACGCACACAAGATTGTGCATTGAATCACCACAAATATTGGCCCGATTTTGTGTCTTGCGAAATTATAATCAGACGTAATTTATGCTTAGGAAATTTAGTATATGCTATGTGATAAGGGTCTAAAGCGCTGTCTTTGACGGAAGTAACATTTCGGTGATTTAAATTTTCGTTTTTGATTTCAGGCTTCTTTGACCTTTCATGACTCCCATAATTGTGGTGCCACCCTAATCTCTAGCAAGTATGCCATAACTGCTGCGCATTGTCTTGACCGGTATGTGGCTTGCTGTTATTAATTCTAATTAAGACCTTAAATTATCTTGTATCTTAACCTTGTTCAATGGATATCTATTTTCTCTGTAAAATATAAAAATTGAAGATGTTTGTCTATGTTTTACATGCTCTTCACAATAAAACAGAATTGCTTGAAAGAGCCACACTGTCCGCTTTAGTCCATACAAGATAAAATGTGTAGGTAATTTCTACAAGAAATTGGCTGCTTTCGAATTTTAATAAATTGCAAAATTGATTGGACAGGGAGCTTGTGTCATTGTTACAGATCTGATCCCGTAGACCACTATAAGTTAGTCCTGGGATCTCACAGTCAAAAGTCCGAGGCCTCTGGTCAGGTTACTGTTGGTATCAAAAAGATAACACTCCATCGTGACTACATCAGTCCCCATGTGAACAACGACATTGCCATGTTGGAACTAAGCAGTCATGTGACCTTCACAAATTCCATTTCACCGGCCTGTATCGCCACCGAGTCTCCATCAGCCGGTACTATGACCACAGCGACAGGATGGGGACTCCTCTCAGGTATGTCTTCTTCTGTAATTCCTAAACGACGGTTTATTACATTTCCATCACTAACATTGATACCAATTTGTCAACCAACCCGGCTACTCAGCATAACTTTTGTCTTTATCTCAGCATTTGCAATGCAGTACACTGACGATTTAATGTTTTCAAGCAGTCAAAGATAAACTTAAACATGGCGTGGAACGCTAATCAGAACTGACGAAAACACCAATCAAAACAGATGACCACAAATCAGAACAGATGAGAACACCAATCAGAACAGGTGAGAACATTAATCAAAACAGATGAGAACACCAATCAGAACAGATGAGAACACCAATCAGAACAGATGAGAACACAATGAGAACATGGTCCTATGGGGATCATTGTGCTATAGCATTGAATAGGCTACCATGTATAAACAAATAAATAAATAAATCGATCAATAATTCGATAAATAAATCAATAAATAAATAAATAAAGCCATGACCTTTGCTGCATGTGTTATGATAGTTTTAGATTCAAATATTCACTGAATATACCACTAAGGGTGGCACGATACATGATGTGTGGTATGTATATGGCAGAATAGATATAATAGTTCATGTTTAGCAGGCAGTGACATACACACAATAAATTGTATTGGGTATACGACGTTCAACATAATAACATTCTCATCATTTCACATTAAGATAATTTATCTGTAATTAATGAACAAAAACCATTCATATATTAATAATACATAGAGACCACATTCATTCTTACAAAATGTACATCCCTGAAACCTCATGCTTCAAAGTGTTACATGTATAAAACTGTCATATATCCATGGAAACTACTATACGCACCTAACTTAATGAATGATGAATGAAACTGTATTTGCCTACGCACAATTCATTCTTCTCGCATATACATCGCATATACATGATTATAACAAAATAAATGTATTAAAACGTTCGCAGTATTTAAATACCTGAACATATGACAGATATAGTGTTTACCTGTGAGGATTTCAAACCATGGCCAGCCTAATCTATTAAGCTGTCTGGCTTATATTACATTTTGAAGGGGATGACAAAACCTGTATTAGCTTATTAACACTTGGGACTTTCCAATAGTATCTCGATATATACAGCATTCTAAGATCATGATAAACAGGATAGATAAACATAAAATTTGATTCATCTTTCATGGCATTTAAATCACAATGTTTACATAAACGAACTATACGTTCAACTCTTTGTGATCCATGCCGACCAGTTTCTATTTTTAATTTGTGAGATGATTTGCGCAGTCTACATAGGGCAATTCTGCAGTTAATATTTTTAACAGGAGATAGATGGGAACTGTATAAAAAAATCATCATTTAAATATCTATAAATATTTAGTTGAGGTGATTTTAAAGTTCCATACCAATGTTGGATAAAATAATCTTTTATCCTTTGCCTGAACAGAGGAAGAAATTTTATAAAGATAACATTTTCGAGGAAAAGCCAAACGTCTCCAAAATCATACTTTCCTTAAATGTCTCTTAACAATGAGCACCAGTTTGTAGGCCCTTGATTTGCTAAGCTTAATAACCTACTGTAAATATTTGCCATGAGGATGTTCGGACTACACAAAACCTTTCATCAATATTTAACAATAGCGACAATTATGGTTTCGTACATAGGATAATGTCCGTGCTCGCCATATACAGCAGCATTTGGTGTTGACTTATTTACACATCATATTTGTTTACACAATTTAAGGATAACTCTTTCGACAGATGGACCCGGATGAAAACCCCAAATCTCCCAAGAATAACGAAGGATAGAAGCAACAAAATCGTCCAACAACTGACTTGATATTTCTGGATCTAGTTCATATTCCCATAAGTTGGCACTTAATATATTTAGTTCTTTCGATGCTTTATCAGCGGGCGATACCTGCGTTTTAGAGAAATTACAATTAGAGTTAAAAACTCAAACTAAGTAGCAAACAGTGTTTACATTTTCTAAAACATACTACACACACTAACTTTGATCGGCAGATGGTGGTTCCGAATCCGACACTCTCCAGGAGGTTGATGTACCAATTGTCAGCAGCGCGCAATGCCAATCTTGGATCGATGGGGTCATCCCTGCAACTATGATCTGCGCTGGATATGAGAAAGGCGGAAAGGATACATGTCGGGTACCTATCTTCTATCTTTAGAACTTTTTTACGTACCTATATATAACGTAATGTATTTTCAACTGAGTTTTAGCGGAGACTTAATGGGATTTTTTGGAAGATGGATGAACTTGTAAGAGCCGTTTAGTTATCAAATACTACTTGGCATGAATAGGCCTATTTAAAGGGGTGATTTTGCTTTGTTAACTGGGTTAGAAGAGTAGATATACTGGAAAAGTATTTTATAAAGTGCCTATAGTAACCAAGAAATTTTCTTATTTCAGTAACTGGCTGCAGGAAAGTATTTAATGGCTGAAAATTGGTCAGGATCAAAGAAGACACCTTGTTGTCAAACAATATGCCCAAGATATTTGACTTCCGACCATGCACAAAGACATTTTGTTGGTTTAAGTTTCAACTTTGCAGCTTTTAATCGGTCAATTACGTCTGACAAATATTTTAAGTGATGCTCAATGTAACTCAAATTTAAACGACTGCACATTGGCCTTCCCCACTGCACAACTAGAGGTTATAAAGACCTAGTCACAATTTCACACTCAACTTGGTAGACTCAGGGTCCGTACGACAAAGAGCGGAGGTTATAACAAAAAGTTGAGAACGTTTTCAACGAGAATTCATAGTTGTTTGAACCATTCGATAGCTGTACATGCATTTTTACATACCGCATTCGATTCGATTTAGACAAATTAGCGCTTTAGTTGGTGTCAAACGTTTTATCCATAACAAAGAAAAGTCGTGTTCAACAGGCCGAAATCGGCATTAATTTTGTACTCAGCTGAGCACGTTCTCAAAACGTTTTATAACAACAGATTTGGAGCACAACTAAGAGGAGCGCGTTCTTAAGGGTTGAGTACACTTAAGTCTTAATAACATCGGCCCCTAGAAGCAGTTTCGCCTGGTAATTTTAAAGATAATGCACAATAATACCAGATAAATGTATTCATCTACATTAAGTATCTACCCATCTTTACCCGTTTTTGATTCTGTTATTGTTCTCCTTCCTATCATAAATAACTAAATGTTCTATTTCTATGTCAATTAGGATCGGACGTGTAGCACACATTTTAGTAGAGATCATAGGTTATTTTCATTTGCTAAACATATGCTATTTTTCGGCCTTTAGTATTTTCCCCATTTCATATTTTCGTGGGTTTTTTGCGCGATGATTTTCAATCTAAAATCTGCGATGATGATAAAGTGGTCATCATGACATGACAGGGACACGATCTTCGATATTGGAGTATCTTTTTAGTGGATGTATTTCTAAGATATAACCCAGTGATAAATTTGAGCTCACAGTGATCTTACAGTGTTCTTACATGTGATCTTACAAAACCTTCACAGTGGGATGCCATGGTGAACTCATTCTGTAACCACTTTAGGACATCACAATGGTATCGCATTGATTTCACAAATCTGTCATGTCGTGAAATATTAAACAAAAAAACCCCTAAATAAATGAGTGATCTAGTATATCGCATTAATCAAACGAGTGGTGCATTTCTATTTGTTCCGAGGCTCTGGCGAGCAACAAATATAAATTTCATCACGAGTTTGATAAATGCGATATCCTACATCGCGAATATTATATCCTATTTATCACATAATTTAATTTTGCTGAGTTTTATCACATAAAGAGCATATTTACAACGGTTTGTTTTCAATGGTAGGCAAATGAGAGCGCATTGACAATAGAACCATCTTTCAAAGCAACTGTGTCCATAGTTACGAAAAAAATAAATCTGTGCGATTGTGCAAGGTTGCGCAATGAAATGTAGCACATTTAAATTAGCATGAATGAAATAATTAGATGAACAAAATTAAGATTAGATTGGTTATATTTATTTGACTATAAAGCAATATTAAATATTGTAACAATAAAACAACTTTTTGTATTTACGAATGTTGACGTCGTAAATGTAGGTCATGCCAACAGTTCAACGGAAAAGCTCGACACGGTTTGAAACAAAAAGTACATTGAACGTTACAACTTATGCACACTCGGGTTATTCATTGCAAACATATGTAAGGCCTTGCAATCTCGTCTATTGACGACATTCTACCGCTAATCGCCAGATGAATCGACAATTATTCTACGACGTTTGAAAATTGAAGCTTAACTCTGATTTTCTTTAGAATTTCGATAAATATTGATGTTAACAATTCCACCAAAAATATTGCGCTAAACAAAGTTGTGACACCGGACAAATGTGCGTATTTCGTTACTGTGGAGCTGAGAATTAAAGTTATAAGATGTTCCGGGTTCTGGAGACAGGATTTTACACAGGATAACTTGTTGTGTTGGTGGCTCGTTCAGGCAATAGATGCTTTAAAATGTTTGATATTTCACGTTGCTGGTATTAAAGAATGCTGCTGTATGTGTTAGCGGAATGAATGTGTTCATGGCCAGATATTTGCATTATTTGATTTGGAAAGATGTTGCAATCGCAAAGTTTTTGGACCAAATGTTTCCTTGCGCTGTGGTTTGTCAATCGTTTTTATGTTGACAAATGAGCCTGTTTTACCAATTTTGGTCGTGATTGTTGAGAATGTGTTGG
>JAUELC010149183.1:0-11281 GCA_031471745.1 Cryptochiton stelleri
CACACAATTGTGATCCGCAATCTTCCGAAGCACTGCAGGAAGAATCGCCGGCGGAGGATACGCATAGGCTATCATCCTCAACCAATCCTGCAACAACGCGTCTATTGCTAACGCATTTGGATCCGGCCTGGCGACATGTTAACCGGAACCTGGTGATTCCAGCAAGTCGCAAACAAATCTACCAACGGTGTCTCCCACCAAAAAACAAAAAACTTTGCCCCTAGTACTGTAAAAGATTTTGGTAGATTCAATGGTGCAATATTAAGTTACGAGGATTTATATATCACAAAGTAAAACCATGTCCAACTATTATGTTTGAATAAAATGCTCTAAACTGTGCAATATAAAATGTAAAAATAAAAAAAATGTTAGCAGAATCAGATCTACATTTCGATGGTATGAGATTCTCGAAACTAAACACTATGAGTATTACGAACGAACCCAGACATGTGGAGCTTAACTGGAAAATTCTCCACAATATCTATCCCACAAATATTTATTTACAAAAGATTTTGAAGGTTCAGACGGATAAATGCAATGTGTGAGGTGCAGTAGAATTTATAGATCATTTCTTTTTTTATTGTAAAAGTATGCTCTCTTGTTGTGTGATGTCCAAAATGTGTTAAGTGTTTACACACAGAAAAGGGTTGTAATAAGCAAGGTCGATGTTATGCTTGGAGTTTATAACAAGAAATATGATAACTATGCCAGTTTAACACATATATTTAATTTTGACTGTACGTTAGGGAAATGTAAGCTAAACGGAAATGATATTATCTCTTTGGGTTAGACATATATGTTCCAGATATGAATTTATGAAAATCTTATGGAATACAAATATGGTGAATAAAATTGTATTAAAAAAAAAGAAAAGAAAAGAGACAATCGAAGACTGTGTCAACTAGAACGTGGAAACTGGTGTTGTGCATTACTTTAAACAAAGTATGTTGTTTAATAATGTTCGAACGATAGAATAACCCACAGCATAATCTTGGACAATTATGATGAATTTTCTTGTTTTCGCATACTTCTGTAAACGAGCAAATGGGAAATGACACAAATTAGCCGTCATAGACTTTGGTATTTCAACTTACAGGTAAACCTGTCAGAACAGAAGTGACTACAAGATAAATAAGTTAAAATTACTCTAAGGAACTCGTTAACAAACCCTCTTGCAGTTATATCTCCGACAGAATAGACTTCAACCGTAAAAGTAAGAATCACACAACATATTTAACGCCAGTTTTTATTTGCACAATCACTTGAAGATTAATTACGTGTAACGTATTTTGTTTATTTCAAGGAAATGTCATATAAAATTAATTAACAACAGAAGACTGCCAAGTGTCAAAAGTAATGTTCGTTTCCATTTCTAGAACGTGTCACCACATTGTGTGCTCATTTGACGAACGCGTCAGCTTGCTGCAAGTCAATTTCTGAAATTGTTGACACCTTCTGTGTTCATTTCAAGAAGGTGTCAGCGCTTTGCATGTCCATTTCGAAAAAGGTTCGCCACCTTGTGTGTTCGTTTCTGGAACGTGCAACTATTGTTTTGATTCAAATAACATATTACTAGCACATTGCCAACGTTTAGTTAAATTTAATTAATGCATAAACGTGTCAATAATTATGTTTATTTCAAGAACGTGCCATACCTGTATCTACCAAATCATATGGAAGCCTACACACAAGGTTTTCATGAATTGTCATATTCTGTTCAACAATTTTTCATTCAAATTTTTCGCTGTTTGACTAACTTGGAGCAATTTTTGCAAATCGTATTTGCCGATTCATATAATTTATATAATCAATAAATCTCTACTTAATGCCGCACCAACATTCAAATTCTATTTAGGAAACGACATTTAGTGCGGCAAATATTTAGTTTTCACATACATGTATGACAGTTGGCATACAATTTGCCCGAATATCGCATGGGTCTATTGAGATTATATAAAGAGGCGCGCGTCATCAATACAACATCTCAATGAACCTATAACAACTTCGAGCAAATTCCTATAGGATGAATTCAGCATTGCTTGTGCAATTGTACTTAAAACACATATCGGCGGTTGTCAAACATAATTATACAGACAAAATAAGCAACCCAGAAATACGTAATTTCGGTTATCAGGAAACAATTTTGTCGATTTGATAACATGGCGCTCAATTTACCTCATATATCTTTAATCAAAACATGTTTTTTATTAATCGTCATCACTGTGACATGTGTGATTGCCAGTGTGATTATACATCTATTTATTTTTATAAATGAGGAGAGAAACAATTTCTTACCTATACAGGGATTCGAACTATTTGGTACCTTTGGGTTACAGTCCCAACACCATCACTACATCGGTTTAGCATATGTATTCATCGATAATTTATGGAACTGGTTATTAGATACAGTGTTTCGAAATCCTAGAAGAATACAAACATCGCAGATTCCTCGTAAACAACAGAAGCCTATAGATAGGGGACATTCGGTACATGTCAGACAATTAATGGTCTTTATTAATGGTTATATAACAGCATTAAACTTGACAGCGCTTCCAAAAGCATCACCATACTTATAGCCCGTATACGTGTCACTGTTCGCGAAGTAATATGCAATTAATGTTATACCAGTTAGTTTTAAACCTACATGTATATTCAAATCATAATTGCAAATACGTCACATACGAGCATGTTTGAAATCGTATATGCTTTGCTAACTGTACATGAAACCGCCATGTAATAAGTTTATATGACATATTTCAGAGATAATCGTTATTAGTTTGCTGCATAATCTATTGACAATTATGTTTTGTTTCAATTTTTTTTTATATATTCTTATTTAAGGTGATCACATCTGTAAATATGCTGGATAAATCATACGGTGTCCTTTAGTACTATTAGATAAACGGATATTCCACGCTTAAAATGTGGTTGACAGTATGTTTTTAGCTGAACGTATATATTAAGTATAACCGTTCTTCAATGTGACTTTACGGGTCAACAGGAGGTGAATATATATTTACATAGAGTCTCTATATACAATCAATTTCTTTCATTGGTAAAACAAACATCGGCAACGCTTTTAGCTGAAAAAAAAAAGATGTAAAGCTTAATGTATTGTAAAGCAGAACAAGTATTGCGCACAAATCAAACATTAGTTGCAACAAAACAATGACCGCTTTACTGACTTGTTTAACTTGAAATTTGTTTTTTTTATTTAAGGATCTGTCCTTCATATTGCACAATTGTCATCAAGTGGCTTATTGTTCATCTATCATCATACTACCATATATGTTTTATTGCATTCCAGTCGACTTGTTACTAATTGTATGAAATGGTACAGTTGTGATAAAATTAGTTTGTGTGATAGCTGTTGATGTATGAAATGTGACCCTGAACACCGAAGTATATAAATAGAAACATATACAACCAAAATAATTTGCATGGATTTGTATTCTTATCTTGTCCCTTATATTTAAGAAACTACTTAAAAGGTCTAAATATTAAACGATGAGACCAGTTAGTTTGCGGTATGATTGCGTCTTACTCATATTGTGTAAAATCAATTATACGGTTTAGCTCATGTGTAATGAAGGGGATTATCCAAGAGTATGTCCACTTTACAAATTGTGTATTGTTGATGTCTTTCTGACCAGGCGGACTCGGGACAAACTCGCTGTCCAGAAATTATACACCAACCCTGAATCTCACAAATTTATGTAACTTAGGCTGCACAGGATATATTATATTTGTCGATTCGGAGCAGTTTGATTTTCAGTCATGGGTAATAAACTAATAGCTACAAGCTATTAAAACCACTAAGTTACAAGCGATTCACGGGCTTTCCATTTACTGTCTTATTTTTATATGCAAAATGCATCAACAAACTAAAACAAAAAAATTGTAAACTAGAAAGGTTATTATTATTAATTGAACAGGGTTTCCCATGATTCAACAAACGAGTTGTGATTTTCAACTTTATATACTGTACACTATAGAAGGTGCTACTCGAAAAGCTCTCCTTAAAATTGGTAGAATGCCGTTAAACTGAAATAAAAGGGGCGTTGCAGCTTCTTATTAATATACGTATTACATTTTAAGATTATGTCGGTCATATACGGTAGAAAATCTTCTAAAGTTTAAGTTCTTAAGATGACGTGGTGCCCAAGTATGGCTAGTAGTGATTGTATTCCCAAGGGTATATCTTGTGTATTGAACCCGAAGTAAAACAGTTACCAAAATAAATGTTTTCTGGACTAACTTGTGGTTGATTCATATAGTGGAATAGCTATATATGCTTCAAACGAAATACGCTGTTGTAGTTTTTTCACAGGAGACAGCGCATTGCTTTTTTAAATTTGTTTTCTCCCTTTCTAAAGTATAAAACGGTTATATGATGTTATTTCTTAACGTTGGAATATTAATAGTCCTATTCGAGTCCAAGCAACAGTTTGCCTGTAGTCAGTTCTTTCCTTAAAATTAAGCGATACAAATTAAGAAATGACAACGTAATGGAAGGGAAGAGACTCAAACATTGTATAAGATACTTCAAGCTCATTGCTAAGTACACGCCTGTCATTTCCATTGACTATATTAAATCATTCTATACCTAGTTCTTTTAAAACTAGTTACAGGTTACTGCATTGACTATGTGTAAATAAGATCTTTAAGAAAATAGAATTTCTGTAAATAGTATATTTAAGCCTCAAAACGCCTCATATTTAGCTTCCGGGTTAAACGCACCTGGCTTTGGCCTAGAAGGTAATGTCAAGTGCTTGACATACATAGAACACTCGAAACCCAAACAACACATACATCGTACAGAGAGGTGTGTCTATGTGCAAGTACCAGAACCCCAAATCAGTGATCAGGAATTATTTGGTGAGTAATTCGTGTCATACATTTTTATTTCATTAGCTCACGGCATGTTTCAAATTACATTTTAATATTGGTGTTTTAATGACACCACATATATACAACCATAATAGTCAATATCGAACATTAGGCCTACATACCACTATATAAATATTTACCTGGTGGCTTGTTGTAGACAAAAATTAGTGATAGTCATTAATGAGCAACCCAGCCAGCCTTATGATCAGAGTAGATAACTTTAAATACTGCTTCATGGCTGAAATTTGTGTTCAAGAAGATGAGCTCAAATGTGGAACCATAATCGTTTGTTGGGCCTTCCACTACCTATCTGTAGGCGATCTCCTCACATAGAGCAGGTAAATGGGATATTTCTGCAGATGTGCTTTATCATTGTATGAAGTCCCGCCAGTCAGTTGAGAAATAAAGGCTCAACAGTTTTGACAAGAAAATGTTAACAACATATCTATTTATAGTAACAGTGACCTTGACCTTTGACTTACGCGACTGGTACTTGAACTCGTGCAAGGGATTGTTGTGCTTTAGCATTGTATGAAGTCTTGTCAAAGTCGGTTGGGAAATGAAGGGTAGATAGTGATGGCAAAAAAATGTTAACAAAATATATATTTATAGTAACAGTGACCTTGATCTATTGATCTAGGCTATTGAAACTTGAACTTGTTCGAGGGATTGTCGTACTTTATCACTGTATGAAGTCTTGTCAAATCGGTTGAGCAATGAAGGCTCCACAGTGATGGCAAGAAAATTAAAAGAAAATATGTATTTATAGCAACAGTGACCTTGAACGTTGAACTAGGCGACTGGAACTTGAACTTGTTCGAGTGATTGCCGTGCTTTATCATGGTATGAAGTCGCGTCAAAATCGTCATGAAGGCTCCATAATGATGACAAGACAATTTTAACCAAATATTTATTTAAAGTAACAGTGACCTTGAACTTTGACCTAGCCGCCTCAAACTTGAACTTTTTCAAGGGACTGTCGTGCTTTATCGTTGTATGAAGTCTTTTAACAAAATATCTATTAATAGTAACAGTAACCTTGATCTTTGACCTAAGCGTTTGAAATCTGAACTTGTTGAAGGGATTGTCGTGCTTTATCATTGTATGAAGTCTTGTCAAAATCGGTTGAGAAATGAAGGCTTGACAGTGATGACAATAACATGTCAACAAAATATATATTTTGCCGTTGACCTAGGCGATTGAACGTTGAACTTGTTCGAGGGATTGTCGTGCTTTGTCATTGTATGAAGTCTTCTTAAAATCGGTTAAGAATTGAAGGCTCAACAGTGATGACAATTACATTTAAACAACATATACATGTACATGTATAGCAACAGGGACCTCGAACGTTGAACTAGGCGACTTAAACTTGAACTTGTTCGAGGGATTGTCGTGTTTTATCATTGTTTCAAGTCTCGTCAAAATCGGTTGAGAAATAAAGGCATGGTACAAAAAAAAACTAACGGACGGACGAATTGACGGGCGGGCACAGGCCATACCATAATACGTCCCGTTCCCGGCGTATACAAATTTGAATAGGCCAGGTAACAGTACAGAAAAAAGGGAAATGAAATATAACTATTTAGATTAATAGTTGGTCACTTATTCCTTCAACATTCCTAGTTGTTAAGGTCAGTCACAACAGTGAGTCAGTTGGACCGTTTAATACAAAATGCTGATTACGTCTGGTTAAGATTTAACTTAAATTGTGTGTTGGAAGGTGTACTTAATCGATATTGACCCAGTTGGCAGCGGTGCCGCATTGACGTCGATATAGTCCATACACCTGTCTCTGACTGGATCACTGACATTCCAATACTTACGTCTCGGACCTAATACCCCATGTAGACATCGCATCACAGGCTCATTTGAAGCCAATTAGAAAAGCTTGAACACAATATTTCTTTGGTTTTGTAATACATGCATATACATGAGAAAGAACAATTTTGAATTTAAAAAAGCAATGATTTGCATAACGCAGGGTAAACTGTAGCAAACTGATCCTGGCATATGCCATTGGTATTGGTATGACACAGTTGTGTATACACGTATGCCCGTATGATTTAAGTTAGTCTGTTTATGCTTCAATGGCAGTGGTAAGCATATTAAACCATCTTTGTGTTTCACAAAATAAAATCACAAAGGTGATGGAGTATTCCATTACTCACTTTAAATTCAGTATGAATAATACAGTTATTTTCTTTATCTTTGGTTTAATGTTGTTTTAAATGTGGTCTTGATTACGAGGTTACCTCTGGTTTTCCACCGTATCAAGTGAGACAGAATACGAATTGGATACTCCGTGGTCATATAAATTCCCTCGAGTACGACGTTAAACGCCAATCAACAAAACAACAGCAAACAAACACATTACTTCTTTCTGGGTTACTGGCAACAATCAAATTAAATAAGCATGTTTGTTTAGGCCATTCATACAATAATTATATCCGCTCATAAAAGAAGCAATTGATTTACTGAGAATGTCAATGAATATATTGTGAACCATATGAAAGCAAAGATGTATTAAATCCCATGATCCAACTAACCCCTCACACATAGATTGAAGTGTCTCATTTAGATTTCGGGGCTTTATCATGCAGATATTTTTTTCAATAGTTAATCAAGTTGGCTTATATGTAAACCAGGAAAATACTTTTTTTTATTAAAAACGAATTCAATAAATTGACACATTAACTTTAAAATCGTTTAAAAAGAATATAGCTTCGGGCCTTACTTTGAGATATCTAGCTGCAAGGGTTGCTTTACTAGATAAATCAAGTTGGTTGCCATAGAAACCAGAAATGGCTAACGTGAACCCATATTTTATGTTGGCAATCCTATTATTCCGACGATATCATTATTATAAAGTGCCACATGAGATCGGCCTGGGCACTTTCAAATTAAGCTATGTATGGCGTATAAAATGGCGACTGGTTGGTGGGAGTTTCCCGCGGTCTGTATGTTAACAAATAACACCAATTCGCTTTGTTATAGCGTACAGCACTGTACATGTGCACACTTCGTAGTTACCATGTGTATTGTTATTGTTTGTTGTCAGTGAAGTCGAGGATGGTTTCCTTCACTCATACGGCTGGCATATGAGCGAAATAACCGTACTATAGACCTTACTATAACCTTATAATAGACTTTTAACCCCAATCAAACATACAAATCGAACATAATCGAAGTGTATTATCTTTTAAAGTATTTTATGTAGATACATGTAGAAACGCAATTACAATTTGTTTTTAAAGAGATTGATCATATACCTATGAGCTTCACCACACAGAATCAGAGGTATCGTATATTATTCCGTATCAGATGGTTCTTATACTTACGTTTTGAATGCTTTCAATGTATACATTTATATGGAAGCGCCTCTTACAGGAGAAGCTCTTTCACTTTCGTCCGCTATCAACATCAACCGCACAATTTATCTAATTAAAAATATTACAGAAGTTAATTTAAAAACTTATCGGTTATAGGTTTATATTTCACCACGAAATTAAGTCGCTGGTTGGTGTTTGCAATTGATCTATGTTGTCTGGCGTGTTTTTCTGGGATGTGTTACTTTTATTACTCACGTCACAGTGATTTCCCTACACCTTATATTTATACGACCATGTAAACAAATCTTGACTTCCAAAAGCAAGTGTGGATAAACAGCTCAAACCATGTGAGCCCCGAGGCAAAGTCGGCCGCGTGACTGTTAGTAAAACTTGCACTCTATTGTAAACAAAAACCGGCCGCGGAGCCGGATTACCAAAACCATCAATGTTGTATCTTGTTCTGAAAACATGAATTATTTATGTGTATAAAAATGGAATTTTTGCATCAGACTGTTCGGAGCGAAAACGGTCGATATTTAAATAATCTGGGTGCCGGTTTTCAAATCCCACATTTTCCCGCCATTTTGCCATCTGTTCGGTTACATTTTAGCTTTTTGTAACTTGACTTCTGAGCGAGTTCAGTTTACGTTTCACACATAAAAAGTGTCAGAGAGTTCAGTGTACCAAACATTATTGGACAGTATTTGATTTGAAACAAAAAAGCCGGTGTTCATTCAAGTTCTGTATCTCTATATGGCTACATGTATATGATAGACTGCTAATAGAGATACAGAACTCTGCATCTATGTCTCCATTAAAATACCGTTTCCAAAAAAGTGTATCTGTAATTTGGAATACTTATATAACACAATAATATTTTAAGTATTAAGGGGTAAAAGGGAAATTAAACAGCTCCTTTTATTATTTAATTTTAAAACTAATCATTGGGCTATTCTAAATCGCGGATAAGTTGTCTTATAAGTAGTACTTTCCCTCTATGAACGGATCATCTACGAAACTTTGCCAAACTGGACCAAAATATCGAAATTTTCTAGAAGGTATATGATAAAAAGATTACTGTACTGTGTGCCTACGTGTCATTGACTTTTACGTGTCGTTGGCGGACGATTGAAAGGGAGCTTCCTGTTGGCCTGGTGCTCTCAGAGCAAAAGGGTAACAAGAAGCCGTTGTGGCGTCCTGTGTTTGTCTATTATTTTGTCATTCTTTGTTGCCAGTGGTGTCGGCGAGGTTTCCTTCACCCATTGAACTGGGACGCCGTCATATGAGTGAAATAACCTTAATTACGGCGTAAATAAATAAACGTGTCTTATCACCTCTCTTGTCCCAACTGCGTATGAATATCGCTCTTCGAGCTCGATTGATACTGCAGTGGGACCTAAGACAACTCGAGCTGATACATCTTAACGAATCACACACACACTGTACATATAATGTTGCCTTACGTGATCGGGCTAGTTGGTTTACAATAAAATAAACAAAAGTGGATAAAATAATTTTATTTACAATTCTGTCGTCAGTAATGTCTTGGTAAACGCGCATATTCTTAGATTTATTATATATAAGGGACAAGTGTAAACCTACAAAAGGTAAAGTATTGAATTAATACATATGAAGGCCTTATACGGTACCATGTTCTATGGGTACACTTTTATCAGATTAAATAATGTACTTTCTCTTTCAGGTATGAACAGGATGGGCTATTTTAGACTCAGTATCTACAGTGTCTGGAGTGTACAAGTCATACTCTATATCTCCATCATACTTATTACAGGTGACTATGCCCTATTTAAATAAAGACTGGTTATCAACACTGAAAGTCGCACTGGCAATCAAATTTCGTGCCGATCTGAATTAAAATGACTGAACTGTAGCACTTTGCAACTAGCGTCCCGCCAGGAACAACAAGATGAAGAACAATATTGGAAGCGAGCAAACTCAGTTCTTCGTCCAAAAATGGTTCGACATGCGATAAAGCTGAGTAAGAATCGGTCAACGGGGCACTGTACTGTGCTACCGTCTAAAGACCTCTGTTCAAGTCGTAGATGAACTGAATAAGGCACAGCCCGCCAACTGCAAACTGAAGTTGAATTCCACCGTCCCCTTGTCAGAGACCCTGAGGACGTCTATGGCATTGACACGATTTGTCTGTGGACTATGTTTGACGGAGTGAGCAGCCACTGCACTTTAAATCATATATTAAAACGCCGTGGTCTTTATGTTACAAATAAGTTTTAACTCCTTGTTATCAAGACATGTTATCCGACCAAAAGGCCCTCCCGTTGAGTTTATGGAATACGCCCTGCTATATTCGATGTTATGCTAGTTCAATAATTCTATCTCTTTCAATCAATGATTTTGATTGCTTTTTGTTGTTTTCAGTAACATCAATTGAAATTACCGTCACACCGTCATCTCTCAGGCTGACAGCTGGGCAAACTTTGACTATCAGATGTCGAGAAACTTTTCCTGGAGCTGGGAACAATTTACTTAAACTTGGTCTCTATAAGGAAGTCAGTGGTGGTAATTTTGAATCTGTTGTGGATTACTATTATGATATTTCTACTGCAGGCTATGGGGTAGTGCTTCAGGGAATATACGATCCCGCTTAAACATCACAGGAAACTTCACAGATCCTACTTTTAAATCTGGTACTCTGGATTTTGTACTCTCTGATATCCATTGTGACGATGCTGCAGCCTTCTTATGTAGGGGATCATCTTCACAACGAAATGTCGAGTCATCATCCCGGAACATATCAGTTGTTGGTAAGAAATTTGTCTTTAAAATTAATTCTGATATTGGCTCAGATGTCATATTCGGTCATTTATTTTATGTGCTGCTGTATTCATTAATTAATTTAATTTGTTAATGAAGGTCCAAATGTGTAGGTCTACTATTACGGTCAACCTATGCTGCAATGAGTTTTAGTTATTGTTACAGACGGTCGATTATGGCTGCTGATAGAGGCCATCTCGCTACCTAGCCCTTTCAAATAGAGGCCGAGGTAGCGAGATAGCGAGGCAGCGAGATAACGAAGCGAG
>JAUELC010149294.1:0-11280 GCA_031471745.1 Cryptochiton stelleri
ATTCACAGGACAAAACAGGACGCCACAACAGCTTCTTGTTTCCCCTTTGCTCCGAGAGCACCAGGGCAACACGAAGCCCCCACCAACCACCCGCGATAAAGGATGCAAAAAGTGGAATACTGAAATAAAGGGCTTACCTTTACAACGACAGATACCTCAACAAAACGGCGTCGTGTGACCTGCTAGCTCAGAATTAGGTATGATATAGTAGGAAACGTTTATAAATCCATGTTTCCTTTCTTTTGGAAATACAAAATATTGTTAAAGCTACACACGCCGGGTCAAGTGGAAATCTGCGATACAGTCACCAAAAGCTAGACTAATTGTCGTGCAACTGCTCTTCGATTCATGTGGAACGTTGGCGAGGCATTCTGAAGTTTTCATTTAAGTTTTACGACGTTATATCAAGCTATCTAACAACTAACACTATCCGTCGATTAAACTATTCGTTTTAGTGAAAATCCAATTTACAAAGGTTATTTTATCCAAATAAAACACCCGCAATACAAAACTCAATTCTCTCATGCCTGGGATAGCCGGAATAAACAATTTAATATTTAACTAGAGAGAGAAATTGAATCGATCGGACTAAATGCTGATGTTTGCGTGGAGTCCCAACTATCGGCCAAATGGCACAGTTTACTTTGAACAAATACAACAATTTCCCTCTACTGTATAAATAACTACTGTATCATTACCAGGTATTTGTTATGTAGATTTTGGTCTGGAATAAAACATTATTAAAAACATAATCACAAGAAAGTGTTTCTAATGTTTTCAGACATTCTGGTTAGCGCTTTTGTGGCTAACGTGTATACATATGTTATATATTTGTAATAAATGAAGAGAGAAAAATTTGCTTGCCTCCAACGGGATTCGAACCCGGGACCTTTGGGTTACTTACTTATATATATATGAATTCAATTACCTAGTCTGCCGAATTTCTTTCAACATGGACATTTATGCTTTATGAGCTGTCTTTTCCTACAGAGCAGTTTGTTTGATTGGTGTTTAGCGTTGTACTGAAGGGTATTACTTATATGACAACAGATTATCCATTTCTTATTCTGCCTTACTTAATACAGTGGAAAATCCTACAGAGCAGGGTGCAAAATCAACAAAAAATCTGGTTCTCAGGGAAGACTCCAGTGTTGAAATTGAGGCTGTTTTTTGTTACAATACTAGTCTGCCCATTGGTAAATGGCTATTCCGAACGATGACATATATGTATTTAGTGCATGTAAAAGAATGTTTTTCAGCCCTAAATTCGAGCAAACTATGAACTTATCTGACCTTTTGTTGGATTAATGTTTTACGGCATACCCAAGTGTACACGTGTATTTCACTTATATGAAATTGTGCCGTCATGGCAAAAATCTAACCCAGTCGCACAATAGTCAAAAGAGCAATCGTGCCAATCTGATTACAATTGACAGAGCATTAGTATTGTGTAACTACCCCCACCCTCTTAAAGAACAGGAAGAAGAAGAATATGAGTAGAGATAAGGAAGTCTGAGTGTACCAATATGACTTCTGTAATGTTTAACAAATTCAATTCCCTCTTCAGCTGTCTTTCTCCAGAACTTGATATGTCCATCATTACTAGCTGTTATCAAGAAACCAGACCTGGAAAACATAAAGAGAATGATGAATGTGATCCAATGTAAACTTTACTTTTTCCCGCAGTGACTGGTTATAATCAAGAAGAATGCTATACATTAAGCTTACATGTTTATGTTACAATATTGATGAAATTCACAACATTAACAGAAGCGAATACCTCTGGTGTACATTGTTTGTTTTTTACTTCTTTTATCACACAGAAAATTAAAATCCAACCCTCATGAAAAAATATTAGATGGCAATGATTTGTATCTTCGATTATTGTCTCAAGTCTTACCGAAGAGTATTTTACTCGCTTTATGGCGGGCCGCAGTGTATTCCAACAGCAAACATTGACATGAGCACAACCATATATGTGAAATGGTTTGCTCTGTTGGAAAATGAATGTTCCTCCAGTGCTACTGGCAGCTTGTTTTTCTTAAACAGTACCCTGAACCAGAGGGGCTAGCTGACATTGACGCAGTTATTATGATATAAGTTATAACTAATGCCTCCATTTTTGGCATAGGTGAAATATGCAAACTATGCTTTGAGAAGGTTGAGAATACAATATAAACCACACATAGATTGCTGATAGCAAAGTTATAATATGCTTCCCCTTTTGGTATCTATATATATTTTTAATAAATGAAGAGAAAAATGTTGCTTGCTTCCACCGGGATTTGAGCCGGGGCCTTTGGGTTACAGGCCCAACAATCTACCGACTGAGCTACGGAGGCTCACGATAGAATGACATCCCAAATTTAAACCCAATGAAGATATATCTATATATGCAAGGTCCTGGGTTCGAATCCCGGTGGAGGCAAGCAAATTTTTCTCTCTTCATTTATAAAATATATATATATGCAAACTAAGCAGCAGGTTGAAAAGTCAATACCCAACATAGTGTCATAGCAAATTTGTATGATGATTGCATCCACCCATACAAAAAAGTACTGGTATTGAGAAATATGCCTAAAGCTTTGTCATATTTTATTACTTATTAGCCCACTTGCAAATTGGTAGAGCTAGGAGTAGGAGCAGTGTAGGCCTTAGGGCAAAGCTGCTTATAAAACAATACTTACTTGGCAACTGCCAAATGTGTTATAACATCTCTGTGCATATAACTCTTCTCATATCTCTCTGATTGTGGCAGATTATCCAGATAGACACTCTCAAACTCTAAAACTGCCAAAGATGAATAATAACCAAAAACAATGCTCAAATAAATTATAAGTAGCAAAATCAAATTTACTTGTACAAAACAATAAGGGGATAACTTATTAGGTTATTAAATCGTTCTTGTTTCACAACTGCTTAAAATTATCAATTAAAATCGAATGTGGTTATATAATATGAGAATAATTATGATATAGTGGTATCGAAATCTAGACACTCAATGATGATAAACGTTGTTTACGTGATACATTAACGTCTTCAGTTTCTAATTGAAGATATAAAGGATAAACGGAAATTTAAAATAAACGAAACACTACCTTTTCGTTTCTTTGTTTTAACTGCTTCTCCAAGAGATGGACCAATACACTCGTCACTCTCATTTCCATTTTCACCGCTCTCATCATGTGTTCGTTTTTCCGCCATCGCTTCACGCTGACTCTTGATCTGCTTGCACTGTGCAAGCCTGGTAAAAAGGCACCCGAGAGGAGATCGACAAGATGTGTACAATGCTAGATAGACCACCTGTTCGAATCCCATTGAATACCATGCCATATGTTTTTGATGTCCCTCTTTTTTCTATCTATTAAATAATACTGCCCAAATACCGGGACCAGTGAAAGCTTTTACCAAATGGGCAAAATATATATATTTTTTTGAAAACGCATTCAGTAACATAATTTATGTGCACTGATAATACAGTTAACTGAAAGGCACAGTATTAACGCCGAAGACAGACAGGCAATTCATCCCGGTTTATAATATGCATACCACCAAAGTATATCTGTTCCGGCTACACATAATGAACACTTAGCATGATAAAGATACATCGTTGTTACAGGCAAATGTTTTTAAAATGGATTTTTCAATACCCACTCGATAGTTTAATAAATCATTTTCATTTAGAATCCTACAGATTTTTACCGGTAACTGTATTAAGGTGTACAAGAAGTGTTAAAAATACACAAACTTGTGCCACTGTACAACACAAAAGATGCCAGCGTGATTTATCTTTCCTTAAACAGACTGTATCAGAAAGCTACTACCATAAATGACAGAAATGAATAAATTAGAATCGATGAATTTTTCTAAATGGATTGAAGGTAGCAGCTTTCACGGTAGGCCTATATAAACTGTATACATGGTTTGATTCACCGTATATCCAGTGTAACACTTGATTTATACTGGATATGGCATTGTGTTATTTCCGCCACGCATCGGGAATTACAATTACGATCATTATATTCAGTTTACTTATGCCCCTTAACTGTTTAATATGGCACTGCCAATTTTGAAATTATCTAAAAGTTTATAAATTGGTTCATTTTAAATCAGTGATTATCAACCTGGCGTTACTCGGCTCCCTTCAAATTTACGGATTGCAAATTTAAGGAGAGCTGAGTAAACAATTAATGACAAAAATAATTACTCTGTTTTATGACTGCTACCCATGCAGACGATCCGTGTTCCAATCCTGGTGAAGCCAAGCATTTTTTTTCTCTGCATTTATAATAAAAATATATATACATTTTGACTTATTAGGGAGGAATAGTGGCAGCCTGTGATCGCTAACAGAGGAATGATGTTACCTGATACATTGATAACCCACTGTCTGCTTCAGACAAACAAAGACAATTCGTTTAATTTCGTTTTCACATTAGAATCAATTACATTAGAATAGGGTAAAGCCGATTTCAAGTGTATCTGGAATCTTCTGTGCACCATTTTGGTTAAAATCACTACGTTTCCTATAGTGAGCACAATCAGACCATGTAACTATAATTATTTATAATAAAGACTATGATAAGTGTCAATGTTATAGTTACACATTCGTTATAGACATATATATCACACGAAGAGACATATTTGGGTATTTATTGGACGGATTATCCTAACAGATCGTTTTCAGTGGACAAATATTTGCCAGGAGTAATTATAACGTCAGAGGATTTGCTGTAGGACTATAAACATATTCCGCGAGTCAACAAACTCTCACATATTTCTAAACAACAGTCGAACTTCGGAGTCACTTCAACAGCGCATGATACTGACTTAAACTGCAGGTGAAAATGCGCAGTGAAATATCCGACTTGAAGAATTATCCCCCCTAGCGACGCGTTTAGGACTATGTTGTTTACCTTTCTTCTTAAAATTGGCACATCTCACAAACGTTGCTTGGGACACCTATGACACAAGCCCCTTATTAGCTAGGTGTTTACCTGTATAAAAATGGAACAAAGTAAGAATAATTCGCTTTCGTCGTTAGTTCGCTGTGGAATCGAAAGCTTTTTGATTCAAAAGTCATCTGGATAATGATTCTTTTCATTTTGTCTGCGTTTGCTTTGTTTGAAGGTAAGGTTTACTTCATAGGCCTACATGAAATAAATGGTATCAAAATGACCGAGTTAAAATAATGATTGCAGTTTGGTAAATGTACATAGCAATTCAGGTTAATTTCAGATTTCGCCCAGATGCTATTGTGGACAAACATTTTTAAATGTAAATGGCACATTTAAAAAATCTCGTTTAATTCGGTTTTGACGAAAATGAACTGGACGGAAAGACGGATCCAGGCATTTTTAAAAATGTTATTAATGTTATGTATACGGGCGTGAAAAAACAATGTATATAGTTTGTAGGTAAAATCAAACCTGTTGCAGATGGATATTACAATAAAATACATGCATTTAAAGCATTAACCGTCAGCATGGGGAAACACGCAATGGAATGAGACACTATTTGTGCCACATGCACTTGCAGTTATGGGTTATTAAATTAATATTAAATCTATATAACTAAAAATGTATATATATCTAATAATAATTAAAAATTATTAAATAATCCAAAATTACTTATTTCCATGTGAATTATCTTCCGTTAACATCTTCTTCATATTTTGGTTAACGATCTCCGAAATGAGATTGAACAAAGTAATCATAGGGCCTTTATGCAGAAATTGTCATCCATATGGAAGTAAGTGTTGTTAAAGTCAGACGGGCGCCTAAAAATGAGGTGTTTTGGCGTTATAGATATTTTTCTCCACAAGTAAAAGTCAGAGGCTTTTCGTTAACCACCCCATCAGATATGTTGGTCAGGTGAAAGTTTAAAATTAAAAAAAAAAAGAAAGAATAATTAATCTGCCCGAATTGTTTGGAATGTGTCAATTTACTGTCAAATCTAGGAAACGCGTTGATACACCAACGTTATTCGAAGTCAACGGTTATTGACCCTCCCCTTTGAGATTGAAAATGTTGAGTTGTTACAACAAGGTAATTCAGCGCGTTGGGTCAAAGGCTTTCCAGAATCATTGCAGAAACATGGCTATCCCTCTTTACGTTGAATTCGTATTATGACAGGATTTCTCCGGCTCGTTCTAGCAATCCCACCACCATGCAGGATTCACGCGATCAAACTCTGAACAGCCTTATTTGCATCACTCATGCATGATGTAAATAATTTCCCCGACCCATTTCACCATGCAAGCTATACGGTCCTGTTTTAAGATAAACCCCATTAAATGTATTCAAAAAGATTAATAGGTCCTTGGTGCTAATTTCATCAATCGGGTATTTATAGAGCTGGACTTTTCTGAATTCTTATTCTACACTTATATATATCTGATTCAGTTTATTATTACACATGTTTCAGCTTCCATGCAGGCCGCGACTGTAACCGTTCGACCAACTAATGTGACGGTAATTGTGGGAAGTGACGCCACTATCCCCTGTGTGGTAACCGACTTGGGAATAGAAGGAGTCGAGTGGAAACAGGTAGGCATATTTCATTGGAAAACGGGAATTTGTTTGTTTAGGCCTGTAAGTAGGCTAAACGATGCACCCTCCTTTCATTTAACACATAATCTGACTTCCTACACCAGAAACGTAACCTATTCGTAACATTGCAGTGCGCCCAAGGTTAAACCATGAGAAGAACTTAGATTTCTGTCTCTAAACCATACCCTTAGCGCCCTAAGATATTAATTATGATTAGGATTATGGTTACAGAAGATTATATTTTGGTTCTCTCTCCAGAAGAGTGAATCGTAAGCTCACACAGGCCTACAATTTACGCACGATGACACAGTAAAGACCTGTACATCCAAGCCCCCTATATGATCTAGACCCAATCCTTGTTGCCTTAGACCAACGTTACGATAATTTACGATTCTGGTTTAGTAAGATTATTCAACGAATGTATGCCCGGAAGATTCAATCAAGGATGCCCATAATCAATTCACGAGGACTAAATAGAGAACTCTACATCAAGACCGCAGCCGTAATGCCCTCGGCTCTCTTCCGGAATGACAGACTGTTACATAATTCGTTCTGTCCGTCATGTCCGAACAGTTAATTTAACTTTTGAATCAACAAAGCTGTGAAATAATCCATCGATTGTCTTGCCAAATGGTGTGATTCATGCTGTAGTTGACTTTAGACATTGGGAATCAAATTTACGAGTTAAGAACAGAATTGTCTATATTTGTTTCTTCCAGCCCAATGGATCAGTGGTCGCTTCAAAGACTACTGTGACGGACGCTAACAAATACCGAGTGGACGGCACTTACAACCTAACTATACTGAAAACAACTAAAGCTGACGCTGGACCATATACATGTATAGTATCAACAAATAACTATGTGGGGTACCTAACGGTTTCAAACGGTAAGTTAATGATTTGTCCGTTAGCCTATGTATATAGGCCTACTTTTTAATAAACACGATATATGGATTCCAACTTCTAGTTTATTTTCTCGCAACGTTTCAATGTCTATTCTGAAATCGTTTTCAAGACTATATTTTGACATCGTTTTCATGTGTACGCTTGAATAGAAATTAAAACGTTGAATGGAAATAGACGAGAAGATGGAATGCATATTTATCGTTTGTTTTACTTAGTATAGCTCAACTTCTAGATGCCACTGAAAGATGTTATGCATACTTGTGTTGATCTTTTGGCAAATCAAAATTTCGAATAAATCTAACAAACATATATATATAATTACTATTTCAACAATTTTTGTTGTGTCCTTGAATCACAGAGATCACATGAAAAAGAACTTTAATGAAGTTACGCTAGTGTTCCTTTACCTCTCTTCGCAGATAAAATTTCTCTTGACTTATATAGTTACCACACGGGTTATAGCCTCCATCTATGTTCTAAATAATCTTCACAACTACCAGTATTATGTTCGTCCAAATGCAATTATTGTAAATTCACGCATGGTGATTTATAAAAAGCTTATAAGGAACAGGTATCCCCTTGTAATGCATTGTAACAGCCACAAACCACTTCATAAAGGGGGTTCTAGGTTCATGTCTCAAATCTACAATTACATGCATTGGGGACGAAAGTGTGACTAAAAGAAATAAATTCTATTATTTTACTATTCGTCATAACATTGATAGCAATGGTTAGTATATAAACTTGTCAATCATGGATGCCTTTCTTGTACAGGTGTGGCGATGACAACATATAACAGCATTCTGGCGATTGTTCTCTTAACGACGGCTGTCATGGTGAGCAGGCGATGATGGAAGGGACATAAACTATATGTTAAAATGGAGGGAAGGATGAAATCGGTTTATCCGGCAATAGAAGACAATATATACCTACGATATTAATAGAGTACAGCCATTGCCTGGCTGGACGGGTTTTTAATTACAAGTCAAAATACAAGCGCTTATTATTGGCAGGCAACTAAGAAAGATAAAATGTAAAGTCTAAAGGCATACTTCCATATCCAAAACTTGCTGTTGCCATGTACGTAGCTGCTCGAATTGAAGGGGGTAAGTTTGCCTAGGACGGTTCGTCGATTTTCAGGTGGTGGTGGGGTGGGTGATAAGGTCGACAGAAAGGTTTGACCAGGCTTGTCGAGGACCCGCTTTCGAGAAATGCAAAACGTTTATTTTTTCCAACCGAATATAATCCAGTATACTATAAAATTACTATATGTTTAATCTACAATAGCATGCACCCTCACACCATTCCGATTTATGTTAACTTACTATAGATAAATCAATCACATTTTCATCATAAATATTTGTGATAGTGTATGAAAGAATTGCCGTCATTTATACTGCATATGTATTTCTGTTTCTCTTTCCTTAAGCCCTTATTTCATTTAACTTTAATTATTTCAATTGGCCTTTAGAAAGTCGTCGTTTCTCTTCAACTGCATTAAACATGTCCATTAAACAACAACAAAAGGGATAACAAATATGGGCATAACAATCTGAAATAAACACTACACCCACAAACAGAGAAAATAACAATCTGAAATAAACACTACACCCACAAACAGAGAAAATAACAATCCGAAATAAACACTACACCCACAAACAGAGAAAATATGGGCATAACAATCTGAAATAAACACTACACCCACAAACAGAGAAAATAGACAAATTAATTTATGTATATTTATTCGGACGATCATAATTGTTAAAGTACCATTTTTATTTATTTATATGTAACGATAAGTAGATCAGTCTCCGCCTGGATCCGATCTCTGGCTCTATATATACCAGTGTCTCTGGTTCGCTAATTCTATTCGCTGAAGTTGAGTTTTGTAGATCTGAGTGTTTAACGCCATATCGACATACTCAACAATTGACAATAGAATGTGTGTAATAAATATTCGATATGTGAATGTATACGTATCCTCTTGTTTCGAACATTCGTATGAGGAGCGAGGGTTGAACAGTGAAAAGAGCGAGAAATCATTATTATACGGTGCTTCTCAATGTGTCTCTATATATTGCTAAAATATAATAATGCTCACCAAAGCAGGTATTAAATGTGTTGAAACTGATGTAATAAAAACATACATGCTTAATATCAGGCCAGTCAAAGTTGTAAAGAAATGCTCGAAGTGTCTGGTATCTCCTGTATCTACTGTGATCCTTTTGCCACAAGAACCTTGATGTTAATGGTGTGGTTGTACTTTAGAATACATTTCGTATATGACTGGGTATATGTCTTCTTTTAATGGTATGAATATAATGCAATGTATTTAATATATATATATCTATATAGAAATATAAAAAAATATTATATTACATTATTGTTGAGTTTTCATTATTCATTAATGATCCCAAAGATTTATTTTGTAGTCTACTGGGGAAAGTTGTTCAAACATCTATAAACAATTTAACCCTGGATTAGATGACATCACCGCATGTTGAAGGTTGAATTTTAATCCTGGATTAGTGATTTTATCTGCTATTGGCTAATACTTATAGTTATCAAAATGCAGGACCCAGTTAGCCAAAGGGCATTTGACCCCAGATACGTATCGTGTTCGAACTGCTTATATATTTTTATAAGTGAAGAGAGAAACAATTGCTTGCTTATATAAAAACAGTAAAAGATACGATGTAGTTTGGATGAAAGCTCCAATATTAGTCTACCTGTGCCCCTACCCAAGGCAAATATTTAATTCGTATGGCACCCTACCTCGCTTTAACCGATTTTCAGGTTTTAATTAATTAGCCATGATATTGTTCAATTCATAAAATAGACATTCCTATGAAAATTCAAGTCATATTTTACATTGGCAGATAATTTTCTTCACTGCAAAGTTTGTCTCTCGCTGAAGCCGCCGTTTTCGTTCAAAACACCGATCAAGTAAGGTTGAGAAATACTTGATTTTAACGTGAAGAGCTGTAGTTAAATCATTAATAGCGGATAAGAAGTGCACCTGTATCTAAATAATTAAGAGTCCCGTCTTTTAACCTGGAATTAAATTAAGTAAAGCTTACATTATTTGTTTGATTGAAGTTTTTACGCCATACTTACATAATAAAAGGTTATTTCACTCATGTGACAGGGTGTCAGTCTATAATGCGTCAAGGAAACCACCCACGTACGAGATAGGCAAGTTACAATGGTAAGAAACAAGGCAAGCACAGAACCCTGCAGACAAAGAGAACGTGTGCAATTTACAGCACAAGACACGCCCAAGAACCTAGAGGAGCACTATGGAACAGGAAACTCGTTCAGATAAGTTACGCAGTATTCGCATGCACTACAATAAAATACTTGCTGTTTTAGGCTGACGGAACATTTGTTCCTTGTTTAATACTCTACGTACAGAATTCTCTCACACCTTATATTGTAACTTAGTTTATTTTAACTTCAACTACCTCGCTTCTAATATATTTTATAATTGATAAATGTGTGAATCGATACAAGATTGTACGCAGTAGATGTTTGACACAAGCGACCGGCGCAAGGTAATCACCATTATGCAACCATTTTTAGCGGAACGTTCTTTTTATTTGTCCTCTTGGATAAATGAAAAGTCGACGCGGGCATTACATTACACGGTAATTTTAATAGCATAAACATGCCAAAATAGCATCATCTCAATAATGACAAAAGCGACGTAGTATAAATGTTTTACAATTGTTTAATGTCAATGAATCGTATGTCGCTCTTAATACTCATTATTATTAAAAGCAATTACTTTAAAAATAAAACTGAAAAATGTCATATTGGAGA
>JAUELC010149405.1:0-11279 GCA_031471745.1 Cryptochiton stelleri
ATACCATGATATACTCACAGGCAAAATACCAATATCAGACAAACAATAACTATGCCCATAAAAAAATATTGACAGATAATTCAAATGGATCAATATTTTCTCATGCTATTTTTTATTGTTGATAAAGCAAGATATAACAATATTTCTCTTCGTATTAATCATTATCTCTATTTTATAAGTATTTATTTATTTGATTTTTTTCATTTATTTATTTACTTTTCTTTTCTTTGCATAGCTTATTTGGGGGGATAGACAAGAATCCACTACCCGTCCTATCTAATGAAAGCCATTAGATACTTCAGATGCATCACTTAATTTGTCCATATAAACCTCTGTGGTTTAAAAAATATACTTGATTTAGTAGTATTTGCTATTTTTCTGGTTTGATACTATTGTGTTTACTGACACAATTTGTATTCTCGGATTGCATCAATCTATACGTCGTAACTGTGATCAGGCTTCGGGCGTCGTCTGTGTTTACACATCTCAACGGTTGCCGCTTTTGTGTGAGCAGGATACGTTTGGAATTATTTGGGTGGAGTTTTACGACAAGCTATACTCGGTGATAAATATAAATAGGTAAATAAGGCTCCAAGCCTTAAAACCGGCATTTATCGCCAAGAATACAGCTCAGAATTACAAAAAAAATGTATTAGAGTTCCAACAATAACATTTAACACATAATGAAGAAAAAAAACATGATACTTAAATATAAACAAATTCTGTAGCACCCCGTTTGCCGAATTAAAACGGCACTTCCTGGCTTCCAGCTAATGGCCTATCAGGGGCTTTGTAAAATACCAAAAAAAAATGGGCGATGATGTCCTGGTCGAGAAGTTTTCAACAGATCAGAGAACAAAAATGTCATTGACGACTTGCTAAATGGCATATTAAGTTTGTTAAAATGAAATAATGGTTACACTCTCTGTCCAGACAAAATGTTTAAGAGCAAGGTAAGATTAAGCCTTAGGTTTCATTAAATGATTTTATTAAATAAGAAAAAAAAAACTATCTCGATCCCAATTATCAACGTAGCACGGCAAAGATGGCCGTACGTTAAAACGCTACCAAGGGTCCCCCACACACACATCGGCAGTATAATGGAGGACAGAACTGACCATGCTATGATGACTGCATTGTTCTGCGAACCCCGATGTAAAAGTGAAGAACGGCAATTAATTAGATCCTGTCTCCTAACTGGTCATCCACTGGTGTTATCTTATTAGATCTGCGCGCCTTTAAAATAAAAAAAATGACCATTCCTAGTTCAATTCTCTGAAGAGTGTTACTGAACATGGAAAAGGGGTTAGAAAGGCACATACTGAATTGTGTTGTTTCCAAGAATAACAAAAACTCTTACTGCAAGCCGTTTCTAATGACCGATCTAATTACCTTTTTGACACATCGACGCATCTGCCTCCGTGCTTTCTATCTCAGGTGAAATTCCGGCCGTCAAATTATTCTGTCTGGTATGGCATAGAATTCACAAAAGTCGTGCAATAGCATTACAGTATACCTTCTCCTCCGATTCTTTACATATGATATGTAGTACTATTATCCATTTTAATAACAATATGGCACTGGTCCATATGACGAAAAGATCCTTTGAGATGTACAGCTGTGAGTTTTAATATTTAATATGCTACTGTGCTTCAAACACAAAAATGTTACCAAACACGTCCTGTGGAGACATGCGCACTTGAACGTCCCACCGTTTTTGAAAACATCGGATGGTATTACCATTCTTTTTTCTAAGTTTGACAAAATTTAAAAAGATATTTGGATGTTATTCTCGCATCAGAGTAGATCTTGTTTACAGATGTCAGTAGGTTTATTATTACATCGAATTAAAGTTTACTAACTGCAGTTGAAAGACATTACACAAATCTGGCTGATGATTCGATTGGACGTACGCTGGTCGTTTGGTCGAAGAGGATAGATCACACATTGGCGACATACAATGAGAGAAATAAAGACATTTCCTCAATTTCACTGTTATAGTTAACCATTGCATAAGAACAATGGATGTTTTAATTTAATCTACAAGTTTAAAACATACGTTGAATCTTGATAATGGTTTTAGATAAACCGAAATATCGAATCACCATGCATCCACGTGTATATTATATTAGAGTCGTAACTGTACTCTACTTTATGAATCTCATCAGTGTGAATAATTGTAAAATACATTTTCACTGTTATAGTTCATCATTGCTTAACTTTAATCGATGTTTGAATTTAATCTACATGATTTAAACAAACACTTAGGCTGTGCACAATAAAACTTATTGTAGTTTACATTTATCTCAGACAAGCAGGCTATTGACAGACACATACTGAAGCAGATACTAATTTGCGTTAAATTAGGATAAACATAACAGCAATATCACATAATGCGATTGTAACTTTGAATGTATATAGCGTAGAACACTTACATGCAAAACACGAATAAGGTGCATAACAATAGTTGGAAGTCAATTCTAAATTCAATCCTTTGTACTTGTCAATCTGTACTGTTTCATCGTCATCTTCTGATAATAATCCAACTGCTTATTTTATTGTATGGTAATGTTGAGCTTAATCCAGACTCCACTTACATTTGTCCATTGAAAGTCTGGTTTAAAAACAGACTTGACTGAGTATTTGATAATTAATCTGATTTTGATATTATTGTGAGTATTCACTCAATTTGTATTCCTGAATAGCATCTACCTATTCGCCATGACCGTCACCAGGCTTTGGATGGCGTCTGTATGTACATACCTTAATTGTGTCGCCATGAGGTTGAGCACAACACGCTGGGAATGATTTTGGTGGAGTTACAGGTCAAGATAAAACCGTAATTTTGTATGCTATATCGTCCTCCTAATACGGAATCTTAGACACAATAGCATGCAATTGCGTTTCATTAGGGCCCCGCATCCAAAGATGCGTATGCCCTATAGTAATCGGCTTGTCCGGCCGTTCGTCTCTCTGTCTGTCGGTCTGTCCGTCCGTCCGTATTTCTATTCCGTACCCTAACTTTTGAAACATTGATCGGATTTTATTCAAATTTGGTGTCAATGTTCATGATATGCATTTGCCGCTCAAGTTCTACTTTCGTCACATTCAACCCATTATTTGCATACTCCAATCTTATTGGTCCATTGTCTGTTTTTCTATTCCGTGCTCTTACTTTTGAAAGAGTGATCGGATTTTATTCACATTTGCTGTCAATGTTCATAATACGAATATACTACTCAAGTTCGAATTTAATTTCGTTCAGCCATTAACTTTTGTGCAGACTGCAATCTGATTGGTCAATTGTGCGTTTTTCTATTCCGTGCTCTAACTTTTGAAAGAGTGATTGGTTTATATTCAAATTTGATATCTGTGTTCAGACTTTCATGACATTCAGCCTATTACTTATTTGCATACTCCAATCTGATTGGTCGAAATGAAGGCTAGATATTTCATTGTTGCTCAGTTAAATTTAAAGTTACGCATGGAGTCATATGTCATCCATTTCTAATTGACAATATGACAATTTATGCCCCAACTCTGTCAGAATACTTACCCTACTATTTGCCAAGACTAAGCGGGCAGCTGGAGGGAGATTTGTGTTGCCTCGTTGCTCTTGGAGCGAAGGGGAACAAGAAGCTGTTGTGGCTTCCTGTGATTGTCTTGTATCTTGTCATTATTTGTTGCCAATGGCGTCGGGGGTGATTTCCTACACCCATTGGACTGGCACGCCGTCATATAAGTGGATTAACCTTAAGTACAGCGTAAAACCCCAAATAAACAAAGCCAAGACTAGTGGGGCGCTTCCTAACAGAGTCAGTGTTCTGGTTAACTATCGAAGGGGGGACATTGTCACCCACGCTGCATGCTTTCTGTGTACCTACATGAATTGGATGTGGCGCTCACTAACGCTGGCGTCGGTTGGAACATAGCTAATCAACTTATATATCATTCATTGTATGCGCACGTCTTGTGTATTCTTTGTCCTTCAGCTAACTCATTGCAAAAGTTATTTTACTTTCACTGTCTCAAGAAATTCTTAATATATGTCAAAATACTTTTTGCTTATTGGTTGTTCTGAAGTGGTGCAAGTAGTTTGCACCTCCCTCTGGTAAACTTTGTAAAGAAAAGCTAAAATGTGTTTATAATTATAGGTTATTGGATTGTATTGTTGTGTATGGACGAGTTCAGACACAACCATACAATCCAACAACCTATTTATTATACAAACACTTAACTAAGCTGAGTTAAATCAAAATAATAAACACAAACACTAATCTCCCACAGTCGGTAGTTCTTTGAATTTCTTTTCTTTGTCGGACCTATGTGTGTTATTCGTGAAGCGCACGAATGTGAATGTAATGATCGAAACATTGATCACTGATCGAAACATTACGTCAGGCGACTTGCATGTTTCATCACTCGACCGAAACTGAACTTTTTCAACTAAACAGAGGAAAATATGTACAAATCTTCACGAAAAAGTTATGAACAACCCTACTAGAAATCCAATGTGCATTAGTAGAAAACAGCTCCAGCGAAAAGCCTTCTGTAATTTCGGCGATGTGGCCGAACTGGACTGGAAGAAAAGTTTGGTTTCGGATTTTGAGTCGCGGTAAAAACTTCGATCGTTGGCGGACCACACTGAGATTGAATTATCTGTGAAAATTGTTTTCTTTTGTCTGAACAAGACAAGTTCATGTCATTGTCCTTGACACTTAGTGTTAGGGAAAAGCAAAGGCCTATCATAATGCTTTTGGGATTCTTTTATGGCGTTAACAAACAGTGTGTACAGGGCAACAAAAAGGGTTAAGGATCATTACTGTGAGCTAAACGGCCGAGACAGCGCACAGACGATGCTCGTCGGGCAAACGTCATCTAGGTGACTTGGACTCCCGTACTCCAAAAATGCTGTTCCTTTTTCTGTCTGTTCCGAGTAAATGTAACTTTTCTGTGCTCATCTCTGCATCTGCAGTCAAACGCTTCCCCCAAAAGTAAAAGAGAGAAAACCATAAACTTTGGACTTGTTCAGACCGAGTGGTTTTGTGTCAATGAATTTGTTTTCTCCATCTGGGGGAAAAGACTCTTAAGCTCTGACTTGAATTTTCGCCCCTTTCCGTGTTTCTTGAGGTCAGTTTTTTGTGACATGAGAGATTCACTTCTTGCCTTATGATAGCCCATGGAACGGATAGAAACACGATGGATAACAATTGTGATTGAGATTGAGATGTCTGGATTGATTAAACAAAATTCGGTAATAAGAAAAATTCATATTTCTATTTATATTTTTCTGTCTTGATGTACACTATCAGTTCATGTCTTTTAAAAAATAAATATAAGATCAAGCTTTAACAGTTTTCGTTGCAGAGGCTCGCCTAGTAATTTTGTTTGTTTGGTCAGGGTATCAGCCTGTCAGCTATCAACCTTTCGATGTTTTTTAGTGGCCATGATCGTATTCTCCACAAAGAAGGTTATGTCTTTCTTATCATGACCAAGGGCTTAGGCAGATACGATTAAAATGAGATGTGATGTGTTTGGATGCAGATGATGTTCAAGTGGGTTTGGCTAACTTTTGTTTTCCCACAACCAGTTGATTACATTTTGGATGTCGCGATACGTTGAAATTGATGTATTTCGTTTCCTTTGGGATTGAAAACAGCTGTTCACATCATAAATAACTTCATCTTTATTGGTACGTTGGAATATTTTTTTAAAAAGTTGTCTGGGTTTTTGTCTACACACGGTCTGCATAGATCTGTTATTTGTTGGAACGTTTTTTAAAAAAGACGATGACAGTCAAATCGTCGGCCATGTTTTGATGTCGTCTGCTTGTTTACAAACAAGAAGTAGTCCGTGAAATGTGTGACGTCAGAAAGATCGGTGTCCAATATCGTAAAATATTGGACAGTTGTAGTTTGCACATAATATCGCAACGATGGACAGTTAGGTGTATAATAACTCTTGTAAGGTGTCACATAAATCCATCGAGTAGTATTATATGAGTCAGCCGGACAAAAATATGCAAATAATAATAATAATCCTACGGATTTCAAAAGAGTTTCTAGCTCAAAGCTAGAAACGCTAATAATAATCCTCCAGTTTTTAAAAGGGTTTCTAGCTTGAAGCTAGAACCCCTAATAATAATCCTACCGATTTCAAAAGGGTTTCTAGCTCAAAGCTAGAACTGGTCATAATTATCCTACCGATTTCAAAAAGCTTCCTAGCTAAGAGCTAGAACCCATAATAATAATCCTACCGATTTCAAAAGGGGTTCTACCTCAAATCTCAAACACCTAATAATAATCCTACCGAGTTGAAAAGGGTTTCTATAGGTAAGAGCTAGAACCGCTAATAATAATAATAACCCTATCGATTTCAAAAGGGTTTCTACCTCAAAGCTCAAACCCCTCATTGTGCTGATTTGTAAAAATCCAGTCAAATTGCGCGCCTATTTGTGATGTTTGTCTATAGGTTAATGTGTAGCTCGAAGTACCAGGCGCGAGCCTTTTCGCCAAACAGGCCCCCGCCCAACCGCATCATTTTTAACCATTCTGTTTATGATAAGTAACGCGTAAAGCGAAGCAGCCTGCGTCATAGGACGCATCAGTGCTCATGCACCCGTCGGTGCCCTTTGAACCGGAAGTGTGAACGGTAAGTAAGCCACTATCCGATTCACCATTAAATGTTTACCAGGCACCTGACATATTCAATTTTGACCACAAGAAGTGCTCGTTTTGAAATATTACTACACGTCACAATTTTCCCTAAGTAAAATTGATTATAACAGTCCAGGTGTTAAGCTTTGAATTTCTGAAGAGAACAAAAATAAACTGGCAAACAAATTTTCGAACAAATATATCCGATAGAATTTTTTTTTCTTCACATTTCTTTGCCATTTTGTCATTAGAATTTATCTTCAACTATTTGAGTTTAATATCCAATCAATACCTGGATAACTAGCTTTAGTTAAATAACTGAATTAGTTTAATTTACTCAGAAGGAGGATTAAGTTCCATTAACCTTGAACACATATCCGCTAATATTGTTTCCTGTCACGAGATATACCGTTTAACTGGGCATTAAATATCTTTTATTGCCCAATAATAAAATCATGGCCTCGTTATGACCCGACAGAGCGTTCATCGGATCGATATACCACTTGATAATGGTTTTAACAGACTGTACATCCTCTTTTAGTTGTAAGTGATTATTAATGAATGGTAAGTAGAACTGAGTCTCAGACTGATGAGATTGATTAAGTGATCATAATCCATCTTACTTAGACCAGGTGTATCCGGCACCATGTCCCTTAAGTATTCATACGTGGGAAAGGCTCGATTTGTTTACTTCGATTACAGTCTATGTTATTGGTGTCCATATAGCTTCGTGTGGCTGATTGTCAAATAAGTTTGTTTTATTTTTTTTCCAATTTGGTTCTGGGTGGTTTGTGGAAACTTCCGGTGGCCTGTTGCTCTTTGGTCTAAGGGGAAAGACAAAGTTGATTTGTTGTTGTTGTTGCTGCACTGTCAATTTTCACTTCTTATTGCACTATGTTTTACTTCTTATGTTTGTCTTGTTTCTCACCATTGTGGTTGCGTTCAGCCATTGGACAGGCACACCGAGTGAAATAAGCTCTTCACGAGATCTCCAAACACACTGTTGAACTTCCCTCATATTCCGACTTACAGAATCAGAAATACATGAAAACAAAACCATGAAACGAAATAATGTGACGGGAAGGGTAATTATTTCTTGTATCATCCTTTCTTGTACAGACTTGGTGAATAAACTTTAAGTAAACAAAATGTGGTCTTTAAAAATTGTCCCGATATCAGGATCTAGTGTTGCTTTTGTTCCTGTTTTATGAATAGGGAAGAAAGTATTTTAGTCAGAATTATTCAGAATAAATCTTTCACTTAACCGGTAAACAAAGCTTTATTTTTATTTTATTAATTGATGTTCCGTTCTCTGTTCTGGTTGACATTTTGACATCTGCTATTGGCGTCAGGAGAATATCGGTTCTAATTTTTAACCCAGCAATGGCAACCAACTCGTTCCAGTTTATTAAGAACTGTCAGGGTAGCTGTATGTTTATAGTTATTTCAACGTGATTTGGGTTTATAGCGCGAGATTCTCTGTAACAGATGTTTCCTGATTTGTTTAGCTTCAGGATCGCCTAAAGATCTCCATCAAATTCTCGTGAAATTGATCACGTGACGGAGTATAAAGAGAACTGACTGGCAGACGATCAGTATTGGGAACACAGATAGGCGTGTTAATACATAGAACGTTTGTACTATTAACCAGCCACAGTCGTAATAGTTAGGTGTGGTGTTTCTCATGTGCCCGTCGGAGCCAGTTTACAACTAATCATAAAAAAATCACGAGGCGCCCGACATCTCCAATTTTCACCACACAAGGTTTCACAAAGTTACTATACATCACGACATTCCCTTAAAATGCTACACTTAGTGAAATTGAAAACACTCTGTATTTTAAGCGCTGGACTTTTGAAAAGACGTTGCTAGTGGAATTAACGATAAGCTTCTAACTTTAACTTCTTGGGATAAGTATCTAAAACTCATGGGATTCGGTAATAACGGGGAAATATGTGATTTTGAGACTACCGTTTGTCTTTAAAAAGATGTGATGGAAAAGTCTATCACCTTTCTGATCCGACGTTAAATAAAAATAAAAACAAATGGTCTTTCTTTGGTAGAATGTGTATTGTTTCCAGGTTCAATATGGTTGTCCTGGTAACGTGTAATAAGCATCTTCGCGTTATGTTTTTTTTTCTCTTATGTAATTTTTGCGCGCAATATTATTTCCATTTGAATAAAAAAAATGGAAACAGTCTTTCAATTATATTTTCGTTCAACATCTAAATAGCTATTCACATAACAGCCTACAGGATTTACACTGCAAAAGCACAATTTTGTACTGTTGGGTCGCAGTGAAAAATGGCAGAAAAAGCGATTGTGCGTGTTAAGATTCACTCACCTTCCCTAAATGCCTTCAAGATGCACCACGAAGCAACTAAAATCCACTTTGTACCTGTTGTCTCCTTATCGCCATTTTAAAAACTTTTTCCGTAGTAGCGAATCAATCTATATCATGACATATACATGTATTTATATTTGAATTTATTATAATTATATATATATTCAACACAACAACTAGCATATGTACTTGTGTAAATATACAGGAAATACTAGTCTACCGTAACTGATATCTCTTTTTGTATTTCAGATAATGTCTGATCTATGTCACATCTCATCCATCGTACTTTCAGGTTCATGTTATCATGCTTCGCTCGGTTAGATGATTAAAACCACAACCCTAAAAGAAGGTGTAATACGAACACTGGAAGGCCTGTACCTTGGAGGTTATCTCTTCTCGCCTTCCATAGACTATCTGATTGATCTGATCTTTGGCACTTCCCACCACCGTATTTCAAAATATAACGTGGTTGAATAGATAAGAACACTGACTTTCAATATATATTGCGAAGTAAAAATAAAGAAATACCACTTCATCAGGAACGATATATGACTTCGTCCCTTTCCTACACTATCTGATCGATTGCACTTCCCTACCACCGTACTTTCCAATCAATATCTAATACACAAGGAGGTTGAATGAAAAAGCACACAACCCATAAAACTGTGAAATACGCAATACAGAAATACTGTAGCACCCCTTTCAATTGAGTAACTGTCTGACGAATGGTCCATCTCAGCTACCATAGTTTACGATCGATTAGACAGAAGATGTTGAATAATGAAACAAGCAAATCTCGTTTGTCTTAAATAAATAGCCTGTTTCCTTCTCGTTTTTTTTTCTGGCGTCGAGATCGTCTTCACAAATAACAACTTTTACTCTGCAACAATTTGACAATAATCTATTCGCCATTTTGGTTTACTGCTTCTCAGCGGCTGAAATCAGGTCAAACTGTGGCGCCCGCCAGAGCCATTTATCACATATGGTTGAGATCAATATCAAATCAATGTCTGGATAATTGGCTTTAGTTGACCATAAATAACTAAATTAGTTTAATTTAATCAGAAGGGGATTAAGTTCGATTAACTTTGAGCACATATCCGCGTAATACTGTTTCCTGTCACGAGATATACCGTTTAGCTGGGCGTTAAATATATTGTATTGCCCGATAATGAAACCATGGCCTCGTTATGACCAGATAAAAAGGTTCAACGGATCGATATTACACTTTAACAGGCTGTACATCCTCCTTTAGGTGTAAGTGATTAATAATAAATGGTAAGTAGAACTGAGTCTCAGACTGATGAGATTGATCACGTGATCATCATCTTCATATATCTTACTTAGACCACGTATTTGCACCGTGTACTTGTAAAATTAATCTGCTTGCTTGGTGTATCAGGCCATACCTGGTATGCATACTTTATCCTAGGTCGTAATCAAGAGTATTTCACTTATTTGACGATTTTACCGCCGGGTGTTAGGTGGAAAACCGGAACGAAACCTTGAACAAAAAAAAACAACATTAAAACGGTCAGGGTAACTGTGTGTTTATGGTAATAGTAACGTGATTTGGGTTTATTCCCCGAGATTCCCCGTGACAGGTCAGGGTAGCTGTATGTTTATGGTAATAGCAACGTGATTTGGGTTTATTCCCCGAGATTCCCCGTGACAGATGGTTTCCTAATTGGTTTTATTTCCACATCGTCTGAAGTTCTCCATCACATTGTCGGCAATTGATCACGTGACGGTGTATAAAGAGAATTGACAGACAGACGATCAATATTGAGTAAATAAGACAGGCATATTAATACAGTTGTCGTTTGTACTGTTAACCTGTCAAAATGGCGATAGCGTGACTTTGATGTTAACGCCATACTCAATGATATTCCACTTTAATGACGATTTGGCAATGTCGGCCTTTGAAGGACAAGTGTGAGAATCGAAAGATACCACGTGGGCCTCCATCAACCAAATTAAAAAATATGCTCTTCCTCTTGATTTTTACTATGACCCTGCCAAGTTTCATTTGATTCCATTCAGAGACTGCTGAGTGTAAAATGACAGACCGTATCAAGCAGCGACTGCTGAGTGTAAAATGACAGACCGTTTCAAGCAGCGACTGCTGACTGTAAAATGATAGACCGTTTCAAGCAGAGACCGTTGAGGGTAAAATGATATACAGTTTCAGGAAAAGACTGCTGAGTGTAAATAGATATAACGTTTCAAGCAGAGACTGCTGTGTGTAAATAGATAGAACATTTCAAGCAGAGGCTGCT
>JAUELC010149516.1:0-11278 GCA_031471745.1 Cryptochiton stelleri
TTCATATTACAAAAATCAATTCGTAACAAAAATATTTTGAAAACAAGTTGGTATCGTTTCTTTTGGACACTAGTGTACAAGTGTAGGCTGCCGCTTTGTTGGATTTCCGAACAGCGACCAAAAGAACTTGGAACATAACGTATAAGGTTTTGTCTGAAATTTAAAGTATCCTTAATAGTTCCGTTAGTTCTAATATGACTTTAAATTCTCTTCACCGTATCTCATAAATATGTGTAGTCTTTACCAAGATAACAAATTAACTGAGGAAATTATATAATGTTATAGAAAATAAATTCTCAATACAATAAGTGTGGCTGAGTTATAGATATTCCTGTGACGGAATTGTAGCTACGGTGTTTTAATTTAGAAGATTAGTAGACTGAACCCTTAAGATGTTAGCGGATGAAACGAGATCCTGGAGTATGTGACATAAAGCAATCCTATAAACGTATAGGTAAAATACGATAAGGAAGAGGCGCGTTCAATCGATGTTTTGATTTCAATCAGCGCTGTTTTTAAATGCCCACTATCTAAATGACTCACAAGAACTGTAGCTGGGATAAAGGTTTTATTGCAGAAAGTTGCTCGTCTAAGCTGATGAATATCGTTCCAAAATATTGTTTTAAATCTGCATGTTAACCATCGCTTTTTAATAAGTAGAGAAATTTTATGTAGTGATTCGAATTGTAAGGACAACACTTATTACTACCGATGGTTCAGTTGAATCAGGATGAGGCTATAGGTTAATCCGTCCGTCCGTTAGTCTGCCCCATAGTTTTCTGCAACTGTTTTCTTGTTAACACGTCGGTGGATCGATCTGAAATTTTGTATGCAGCTTCCTGGTGACAACTTGGAGTTTTTATGGAACTTTGCTCGAATCTTTGCTCAGTCTCGGTTTGAACTCAAACCCAAATCCTATCTTATGTTTTTGCAAATGTCAGGTGAACAAGATTTCAAATAATAATGTGTGTGTGTGTGTGGGGGGGCTGTCTTCCAATCTTATACCACATTGAAGGCTTACCTTTTAATTTTTTTATCGTTCCATTTCTTAATAAACATGCTGTTTTTAAAGTATTTGTCTGTGTTAATCTGACAGATTGCAGTTCCACCCGTGCTATGGATGGTGGGGGTGTGATTCGATTCCGTGGATCCTCCGTTACTATCCCTCGCCATTTTGACTGTTTATGGATCATTAAGAGGTACGAAAATGTTAACCCAGACGGCGCTCTTCTTCAACTTCGTACAGTTCATCCGGGCACAGGTAGGGGAAATTGGTATTTCAATTACAATGCTGCCATTACAAACATTGGTCAGCTTGGTTACTTCAACTCCAGTCTACAGAGTTTTGTCTGAAGATATCGGCACTGTCTTTGTTTAGTATCGTTAGTCTATGTTTTGTTCTGTGATCGGGAGACGCAGACGGACACCTGTGACAACGTATTCGTTGGCATGTTGTTTAATTATATCTGCCATTATAGTAAACTGTTAAAGTGCCCTCACACAGTGCGATTTATAGTAACGACTTGTAGGGGTTTCCCCTAATTTGCAGCTTTTTGATTTGTCCAGAAAAAAAATCGACCAATCAAAATGCCGCAAATTAGGGGAATTCCCTTACAGTCGTTACTACAATTCGCGCTGTGGGTACAGGCCTTTACATTATCACTATTGTCTGTACTCTGTACGTGGTGTGGTCTGGATATGCTTAATCTGTGGCTTTTTTAACTTGCGATCTAATATAATAACAGTTTGTTTAATTTTTGTGTAGGTATGTTAAAGCACAAGGACACGCGATTAGAGATCCACTCTGGTATTACGTCAGTGTCTCCTGTCCTTGCCGTTTATACACAGGACAATATCACCCAGGAAATAGCTTGGTTCACCACAGGCCGTGGGTTCTATTCTCGTCTTACGGGAACCTTCCTCTCTTCTGACAAAATCTTATTTATATTCGCTGCCGTTTATAACGCCACTAATGGTAAGTAATATCGGAGTGCATTCTGGCTTATTTATAATTTAAACGGACAGACTAGTGCGAGATGTTTTGCTTTAAAACAATTTTGGTGCACCTTGGCATACTCCTCGTTGTTGACACTTTTAGTAAACGGCAGCTGATTCGTCCATTTTAGCTTACAACAATTTCCGCAATACTTCCTTTTAACGACTATTTTCCTTCACAACAATTTAATTCACAACCTTCCTGATTTAAGTTCAGATTCAAATGTTCAAGAAATAACGACATAAAACATCCATTACAGAAGAAAAAAATCAGGACGACAAGAATAATTTTGTTCTCAAACTGTTAAATCGTCTGTTTCCAAGAAACGTCGATTTATTGTGAACTGTACACGTTTCCAGTGATAAATGGTTTTCGAAATTATATTTTGTGCTCAACTTCTTTCTAATTAAAATCCAGAGACAGAAATAATGAAATCTCCCATTAAGAATAGTTGGGTTTTAATTCACATCTGAAGGAAAATTAACCCCAAAAATGGTGTTAGGAAAACAATTCAACCCTCCCACGGGATCCGTTTCTCATTATGTACAGCCAGTCCTCCACTATCGAAATGATGAAAATTGTTATCTTAGATTTGGTCACTTAAACTAGCATGTAGATGCAGATTTTAATGAAACATTTTGGTTTATGAAAGAAATATATTATATATATATTTTTTTCTAAAAATTTATCACACTGACACAGGGATGAAGATTAATAAAAAAAACGATAAATAATCTCACATTCTAGATAAACTCTCAGATACAAGTTTTTCAGTAGATCTTAATCGTGATTTGATATCGGTAACCTCTATGCATCCCGGGAAGTTATTACCTATTCATATCTAGTTATGTATATATCCGTTTATTTCTCTAATTTATTAAAACCAAATTTTTCCAACAGAGCAAAACAATTCACATTTTACGGTTGTGTTAGTGTAGCTATACACTCTTGGAGTACATCGCCGTCATATAAGTTTAGTATACCCTTAAACACGGCGTTAAACACCAATCAATCAATCTAATTTATTACATAAGAATATGGTTAATGTTAAAAAAAATAAATTCTACATACTAACTTAGATAATTACAATAACCCTTAAGATACCTGAGTCGTCAACGTTACTAGCTTATGTCATCTTCAGGTAAATGCCCGGAGCATCATTTCCTGTGTCACAATGATGTGTGTATAGATGAGGAGTTGGTCTGTGATGGGGTAGATCATTGTAGTGATAATTCAGACGAGAGTCCCGCACAGCCTTGCAATCGTGAGTATATCACACTTTTACTTCAAAAACTTCAGATTTTCTTGTCACATAAAATCTTCCCAAAACAATGGATATCGTGTCAGGCTTTGCATCTAAAAATAACCTATGAAACTCTTGTCGATCCACTCGTGTTGGTATTCTACTGGCTTGACGTAAAGGAACTATACAAAACGGTTGATATAGAGTTATGGTGGTTGATTGATATCAACGCTTTTCTTTCGTTTTGGATGGTATTCTTTGATAAAGGGCATTGCGCCATCGCTTTTTTCGTTTTGGTTTTGTGTGGGATTATTGGATAGAGAAAATTGTGGAAAGATCATGATGCGATGACGAAAAAAACAATGGCAACAGTTCGTCGCTATCATGTGTCATCATATTATGGCCAATTCAGTCTGTATAGCCATTTCACCCGCTATATATATTCAGAGAGCCCACTCTGCAAGTTTATAATTAGGTGTTTGTGGAAAAAATACACTCTGAAGACTCTGCCCAAATAGCAAATTCCGAATATTGCACTCCGCTATAGATAAAATATAGCCCCATCCGAACGTTTGTTTTTACATATCTCAAAGGTCCCGGGTTCGAATCCCGGTGGAGGCAAGCAAATTTTTCTCTCTTCATTTATACAAAAATATATTTGTGTATCTGTCTGAATACACATTGAAGCATTCAGCCGATAGTAAACGACATGGTTTAAGTGATAAAGTCCCACTCTATATCAGTGCTTCATCTGAACCGAATACCAGCCCTAGTTGATGTTCACCATTCTCTTCTGTGTTGTGTTGTCGTTGTAGCCAGTACAACGTTGCCTGACTCGACGCCTTGTAGTGGTTTCCGATGTCATGACGGTACTGACTGTATCACAGCTGAGAGGAAGTGTGATGGGATACCAGACTGTTACGATGATTCCGATGAAAATGGATGCTGTATGTCTACCTAATTGTATTAGAATTGTCACAAACAAACTTAGTGACAGAAGGTGGCTCTCCTATCGATATTTAATAATTTTTGATATTTGTTGGAATATCCGTCAATCAAATATTTAAAAAAAATTAAATATCAATAGGAGAATGAACAACTGTCACTATAACCAACTAAGCATACTGTATTATCATGGGGCAAATACTTTATCGAAAGGCGAAGTCTTGGCACAGTATATTGGTCTAAAAAGGGGAACAACTTCAACAAGATTAGTAAATAAAGTTGGTGGTTTGAAAATAAACCGGAAATTCACCTCAGTTCAGAAGTTAAGAAATAAAACTGTTGATAAATTTATATGTAAGTGAAATTTCAGGATTTCCATAACTCGTTAAAGTGAGATATCACTTTCATTTAATAACACTTTTTGATTTTACACTTTGTTATCAATTTCGAATTGTTATGAGCCAAATGCCTTCCTTTCTATTTTGACGTAACTGACATTGTATTTAAACGTTTGTCATTTCGCAACGCAACACAGAGATGGCGTTTTTCATGTGATGTTTCGAATAACGTCATGCTGCTCCGAACACGTCTGGTTTTAAATTGCCGCAAAAAATTTTGAAAAAAAAATGTCGTGAATTACGAATTTTTCGTTGATACAAGTAATTAAAAAAATATTGTACAGTGAAATTTGAATACCCGTCCTAGCTTTGCTTAGAGCAGCATATTCCGGGCACAATCATGCTTCATGATTTTATGGTAGCACAGTAGAAACATACTTTTTTTAATTGAGCAAAGCATTTCGCATTTTATTACTGTGTTAGTGTGATAATTAACTGTTTGAGTACACTGCCGTCATATAAGTGAAATACCCTTGGGCATGGCGTTAAACACCAACCAATCAGTCAATCAATGAGTGGTGAAAGCGATAACCAACTCCACGTTTTACGCCTTATGGGCTATATCTTTCACTTTGCACTCGAGCAATATTTATGTTATTCCAACCTTCACATATCTTTTATGGTTATTTTCCACAACTAGATTTGTGGTAAAATGTAATCCACAGTTTTTAATTATAATAATATTGTTGAAACCCACATACCTGATTCTCTTGCCTTTTTGTATTTGATTTATAATTTAATTACTTCTTTTTTATCATTTCAGATCAATCCGGATCTCAACGTATTCCATTGGTGGTGTGTCCGTATTTATCGTGGATCTTCGTTCTCGGTTTATTTCTTAAAATATACTGATTAACGAATTCATCATTAGTATGCATCTTAGTTTAAACGACCAAATCAGTGTGCATATTTTGGTCAACTTTGACAACAGAATGGATATCAATCTACAGAAATTCATAACTATTCACTTTAAGAAGGAAAAAAAGAGAGTAAATCAACCACAGACATTAAGAAGTAAACTTTTGCTGAGTGTATACCACTCCTTTGATTGTGATACGGTTTGTATGCGGATTTACCCGCATTTTGTTGAAATTGTCAAACAGCCTGTGACCAGGAGCGTGTTCTATTCACTTTACCATATGACCAGAACACACGCATCAACCAATCAAATTTACTGCAACATATGTATAAAATGTAACATGGCATCTAAATGTATTTTGCTGTTTCGGTCTGTTCAGATGAAACAGTGATTTGAACAGGCGCCAGCTTAACGAAACTTGAAATCGACCGCTGGATACCTAGACGAGCTGAGACCGGACAGAATTTCACACTTGATGATTTAAACAAATTGAGAACGGACAGAATTTCAGATTTCATGATTGAAACAAATTGAGACGGGACAGAATTTCAGACTTGAAGATAGAAAAAAAATTAGACGGGACAGAATTTCAGACTTGTAGATTTAAACAAACTGAGACGGGACAGAATTTCACACTTGATGATTGAAACAAATTGAGACCGGACAGAATTTCAGATTTGTAGATTTAAACAAACTGAGACGGGACAGAATTTCAGACTTGCAGATTTACACAAATTTAGACGGGACAGAATTTCAGGCTTGTAGATTTAAACAAACTAAGACGGGACAGAATTTCAGATTTGTTGATTTAAACTAACTCATACCGGACAGAGGGATGATGGAAGCTTCCTGTGTTCTGACGCTCCCAAAGCTAAGGGGGGCAACATGAAGCCGGTCTGTTGTTGCGTTTAACACTGTAAATTTGCACAGTTCGTCTTACTGTATCATGTGCTGCGTCATATTATTGCCTTGCGTGTTGTCATTGTTTGTTGCGGTGACGGCGATGGTGGTTTCTTTCACACGTTGAGCTGATATGCCGTCATTTGAGCGAAATAACCTCGATGTAAATGTAGGGACCTACCGATATAAATGTAGCGACTTACCGATGTAAATGTAGGAACCTACCCATATAATGTAGGGACCTACCCATATACATGAAGAGACCTGCCCATATAAATGTAGGAACCTACCCATTATAAAGTGAGGACCTACCAATATATCGTTGTGTGATCATAGTCAATATTTTCATTTTTGTGAACCACGCCAATGCCTCTTTCCTCCCAAATCAGCAGAAAGCCATCTTCCCGAGGCAAGGCATGATATCCCCATAAACTCTATATCATCCCTTGCCACGCTTAGTCTTTCTGTGGTCAGATAGAGAACAAAGTAAAATAGATATATTGCATAGACCAATCAAATGCATGTACCACTTTTCAAACAGAGTATCGCCTCTGCCGGAATATCATGATAAACAACAGAGAAAGACGTCCTTCTTTTTGAGCAATGACTCAAATTAGGCTTATTTTTGATTTTCTTATAGAACGGGGATACTAAATTTCCGTATGACAGCGTTAAACAAAAGTTTAATGTCGTTCACTGTTCGGGCTATTTGCAGAGGGACATGGCACCAAGGGCAGGTGTGAGCTTGTGTTGCCGATCACTCGAACTAGGAGGGGTTATCTCCTCCTTGTTTGACCAGAAGTATGGCACAAGCGTGACAAGGTGAGGAATAGAGTTTCACGTCGGGGATCACCTTGTCTCGAAAAGATGGCAGAAAGCAGGTTTAGGGCCTTACTGTGCTTGAACAACCAAACCAGGGCCTCTTTTCTCACCAAATCAGCTGAAGATCTACAACCTTAAGCTGTCGGTTATGTAGGCTATATCTGTGCTATTAGTGCCAGGATACATTTCCGTCATAACTGTCAGTGGTCACCATGGCAAAGACTTAAACACGAGATTATGTAAATGTTCCTAATGCGTCTAATTTAACCGGTTATAATGATGTTTATTCATTAAATCTTTAGCTAATGATAAAGTTCAATGTTATATTATTATTCAATCTAATTAAAATCAGATCTTAAATAGCTCCCCGTATATTTGACTGTCGCGTTTTTGATCTGACGACAAGGCATACAAATCGGCGTTCAATTAGGTCAGTAAGAGTGGGGGTTCGCGAAAGGTCACCGTCTCAATTGTCCAATAAAAATCGAGATAACATGAGGCTCTGGTAAACTCCCAGATACGTAGCCGAAGAGAAGGTAATCGTAATTTCTGTGTAGGAACTCCAGATTTGTGTCCTTCAAACATGCTCGTTGATAAATCTATTTCAGATGCAGCCATGTTCGTTAGCGTAAATGATCGGCTTTTACATCACTGACCTTTATAACGACTATATAGGTCAGTCTGCAGACCTATATAGTCATTATAAAGGCCAGTGAACAACTGCTCTGTGGTTGTTCATTTGCATGACCTTATTGTACGCCGTTTGGTATGCCTTGTCGTCAGATCTAAAACGGGACAGTCAAATATACGGGGAGCTATTTTAGATCTGATTTTAATTATATTATGTTATTATAATTATTATTAATTATGTGATATATCGACGACTAGACATGCGTCTTGATGATGTTTTAATTATTAACAAATTCGATCTCAACGATGTATTTTATGAATACTATTATAACTTATATTTAAGTGTATATATGTTTCCAACGTCTGGTTATTTTATTACCTGAAATGAAGAATTTCGGAATTTAAGGGAGATAATGCTGGACGTCTCAATAATCTCGATACAGTTGTCTCCCGCTTAACGTTGAATATAAGGTGATGACAGTATGTGTATTTTTTATGTGTTACGAAAGTGTATAAATAGTCAATAGAGTGTGGGTCAACTTAAGTCTAGTACGGCGTTTAAGTTTTAATGATAAATGATGTGTTATTGAAGCATGAAAGAGTTTTATGTGATAACATTTGTATAGAGCGGTCTATTGATTCACTGTGGTGATGGACCTTGTGTGTAATGATAAGGCAAATTAAATGAGTGAACGCCAAAGCGAGGCCACCGACCCTTGACCTAATCAATCGACCTATGACACCATTTAAACACTTCTGTCCATGGTCTGGTGTGCACTTGAGGTCATATATCATACGGTCATCTCCATGGGATACAAGTTTGCCTCTAGCGCCAAATATTACGCAAATGGCCTTAAACTGTGAATTCAATACATAAAAGCCTTAAATCGAAGGGGAAGGAAGTAACCGGAGATAAGCGATTTGGAACAGGAATGACATAGGAATGTCAATGCTGCAGGTAATTGTGGTACTAAATCTAGCTTTCCCTTGGAACTGTTATTGAATCTACCGTGGGCTATAAATCACAAAAGCACTGACATCCTCAATTTAAGGCACTGGATATTTTTAGTCATCCAGATTTATTGTCTTGTATATTGCATCCTCAATATAGGTCTGTGCATTTTGCAGTCTCGCTTTCAGTAACATAGGTCATTCCACAATTAATGTAAAGATTTTTTTTTTTTTGTTTTTGTTATTTAAAATGCGATTACGGCCTTAAAATATCCTGATATAGAGACAGTTAATTAAAATTGAAAACAACTCATGGGATAAAATATTTTTCTGACATTTAAACGACAACAGTGTACTTAAAATAAAGGTCTTTAGACAGGTTCATTTATTACTTGCTTAATGTTAACATATGAACTGGGAGGAGTTTAGCTAAATACAGACTTTCATTATGTATCTAAAGCAAATCAGGACTTGTGCGAAATAAATTAGAAGGGGAGGATGGGGCACTTTGACCATGTAACCCACGATCACCTGGCTTGTACGTGTTGGATAGTAAATAAAATATGTTATTTAATAAAATTACTGTTTTGTGTCTTTTTCATGTTTGTGGCACTTACCTAAACGAGAAAATTTTAAAAAGCAAAGAAATCTGGATTTTAAAAAACAAGTACGGTCATACCATGGGCGTGTTTTACATTACATCATCCCTCGGTTCTTTCCGACTCTAGACTGACGAGTTCTGTCCCTTGGCTCCGGTTCTACGTGCTTCTTTCAAGGGACAGATAAAGACTAATAAAAAAGGGGAATTCCTACTGTTTGACGTCATTTACGAACCACAACAACAGATCAACTTGACGTCATAACACAGCGGAATCGCCCTTAGCAGCAAAATGAACAACGCCGAAATCTTTGACTTTGTTGTGTTTGTTGATTCTTTGTAAAGTAATCCTTTTTAACATGGGAAATTTGAAGGAGACACGTCAATCTTCATAGACGCCATGTCTACAAATAAGGGTCTTCCCAAGTGTGTGTTACTAAAAATAGCATAACCAATCCGATGTCTTGTTTCTAACAGCCAATCATTGTCATCGATAGATTAGTCTTTATCTGTACATTGATCAAAGCGCGTAGCAGCGAAGCCAGGGGACAGAACTCGTCAGTCTATTTCCGACTCCTGCCGTCTCCTTAACCCATAGGATACCTTGGAGGGTAGCGCTCTGGTAAAGGCCAATATATTTAGAGCAGTCTTTACTTAGCCCTCGAGGAACATTATTTTTCCAACAGATCAAAACTTCACATTTTATGGTTGTGTTAGTGTGGCTATTTACTGTTGAAGTACACTGTCGTCATATAAGTGAAATACCCGTAAGCACGGCGTTAAACACCAATAGATCAAACCTTGGATGATTACCGACGCAATAAGGCAGATAACTGTGTCGAATGCGCATGTCACACCTGACAGGGTCTCAAGGAAAATAAACAAAAGCACGTGGCTACGCTTCTGCAATGGTGCTTTGTTTTGATATTTCTGGACATATTTTCCCCGAGAATAATGTGGGCCTATATAGGCCCTAATCGCTTTTATTGAACTGTGGCAACTGCACATGCACTATTCAATGATTATGACGAACCATTCAAGTTATTTACATTTCCAATTGAGGAAATAGACCCAGATCGCCGATCGTCTGACATTTCTTTGCATTCCGGTAGATAATCACATAGATTACAGGAATAAAGAGGACGTAAAGCATTTCATGCGATTCCCCCTTTTTTATGCTTACTTGATTAAATAGCAGACTTTTAACTCTCCGCTTGTCTTATTTGGGGCTTGGCAGAGCTTATAGCATCGTTTTAAATTGTAGCAGTTGTAGGGTTGTCTGACGTAATGCATATACATCTATCCATTACCAAGAATTCAATCAAAGGGCCAATTTCCGTAATACCAGTTCGGCTAATTTTCATGACTTGATTGACTTTTCACAGAGCGATAGATGGGCTTTAACAAATAACAAATAAATTAAAATGCTTTAACTAATAAAACACGTTTTTATTATTTTTTTTTTTTATTGTTAGGTAGCAATGAAATATAAACAGTCAATTGTGAAATTGAATCAGTAAAAGAAAATAATAAATCTGGATATCATTTGAAAGTTGGAAGATTTTGTTCAAAAATCTATTTTTTTTAGAGTGGATTTATAGGAGACTCATATATATCAGAACTGTTGAACAAAATAAAGGCAACCAGTCTCAAAGCAACCTGATATAAATATTAATTTTATAATTTGCTTGACATATTTCCCCTGTAAGATTGGCTTTGGGTAACACTTTATACTTAAGTGAAATTACCCTATGTGTTTTAAGAAAATGTATCCAAGATTTAACCAAAAAATTTTCATTCTGAGTAGTATAGGAAGAGCACTTGACCGCACATTCTGGTGGTACGGGTGGTACGGGTGGTACGGACTTCCGGTGGCGGTGCGCATGCGCAGGATGCTTGGAGTTCCGGTGCTGCTGTTGCTAGGGATGTTGTGGCG
>JAUELC010149627.1:7670-17835 GCA_031471745.1 Cryptochiton stelleri
TAGGTTTACCGTATGTAAAGATGTACATTGTAAATATAGCACAGGCCAACCATTGGATCCTGACATGTAAATGTGGTACTAAAGGCCTTCAATTTAATAAGTGCCTTTAACGTAATAGTACACTCTTTTAAAATCACCCAGTGGCGGCAGCTCGTAACATTATGATTATTTATAACTATCTTTCCAGGGCTGTCTGATCGCTTGGGAGGTCAGCTAAGTGTTGATGGTGGTTTTCCCCCGTCCTCCGACGGGGTAGGTTTTCACATTGCTATTGGCTTTAAGCTAGTCCTTCCAAGTTGATTCCATGTACCGTGGTTTAACATTGTTTGTGCTTAGTTCATAATACTAGTCGATATCAAACAACTCTGGGTAACTATAGTAAGTTATATTTGTCTATAAGCGTAACACGTATGCATCTTATGCAGGCATCAGAAGTCTATTGCATAAATATATCAAGTATATATATTCTGGATAAATATAACGAGTCCTATCGTTTTATTGTAGTAAGTATGTATTTGTTATACTAATATGTGTATTTCTCATTTTTATGTGTTGTCAGGGTTTTTTCTACGCTTCAACATTTTATGAATAAAGACGTGACCATAGTCTCAAATCAATACTAGTTTGTTATTTACTGAACCCACTACATTTTGGCGCCCGGAATGGGACCCATTGGCCTTCCTTCAGCTAACCTTCTCCACTCTTGATGCGATGGATTTTTCACGAGTAAACTGCTTCAGTTCGTGTCCTGGTGATGTTTGACGGCTCCTTATCCCCGTTGATTGACGTTTTGTCCCATGTGATGCCTCCATGCAGTAGTACGCCTGCCGTTGTTGCACCCGCACCAATCAATCGCATACATTCAAGGACATTAACATATCTGATGTATATTATTCAGTTTTTTCTCTGATTATCAGGCTCGTATCCCCATTGACATTAATATATGCTGATCCATGCAATTTTGATAGTACATGAAGTCAACCAGTATCTATTTTCTCTAATTGTATGTGCGTGTCGCAAATTTTGTCTACCTGAAACTTAATGGAATCAATAATAAAAAACATGTGTTTGCGCAACGCAAAAGCAAGCGTGCAGCAGTTCCAGTAAAATACAGTAAAACTGTTTAATGTTTGAACTGGTTATATAATAAGTGAGCCATGTGTTTTGTTGTTTTGTCCTCTAGCTACTTCATAACTAATCCTTTATATGGCATTACGTTGTGTTATAAGTGAAATACTCTTGAGTAAGACATTAAACATAAAAAAACCACTAACTAATAAAAACAAATAGCAATTCTATTTTTCTGACTTACCCTGATGTCCGAGTCTCATACTTGTTTTCTTTACAAAACTAAAGCTTTACAGTGTGTTTACCGCTTAAATGTGTCCCCGGTTACCTTTGGCAACGTGATGCACGTATAAATATATACACATATATAAAGATACTTGATCTTTTGTGTCCCATTTAAAGTGACAAGATTTGACTAAGCTGTGTTTTTACTTAGCACTTGTAACCAGTCTAATATAAGTATTGTTTTTTAGGCTAATGCCAGATTTGCCTGATTACAAGCAGTCAAGTCCCTCCATATATTTTCCCCTGGCTGTTTAATATTATGTTCTCCTTACCGATCAATCAAAACTTTGTTTATTAAATCGAATCGCCATATTACGGGTCGGAATTATTGTAGCTCTGAAATACAAACGTAATCATTCATTGTATTGTTTTTATAGTAATACGTAATATTTGACTTTAGTACTTACCTCAACTTACCTTGTCTCAGAACCTCCTTGTTTGGCTGGAATATACTTGGTCTCTGGTGGCGCACTGTCCGGGGGTTATTGGGTTCGAGTGGCTTTATTTTTTTCGATACGGGTTAATTTGCTTATTTCATTCGACACGCACGCACGATGTGCGGATTATTTGAAGCAAATGAGTGAAATAAGTGTTTGCCTGTGGTTTGAGGGTAGTGTGTGTATTAGTCTTATATAGTTGGAGGAAGAAGGTGTGAGTGATCATGAATTACGGAAACTTGCCGATACCGTTCGTAAAATAAAGGTTAAACCTAGAACGGATACCCCTACGGACATATCGAGTTTAATGAAGGAGTTCCTATCGTCACAGGATGATCGTGCGGTAAAAGAAGAGAGGGCAAATTCTCATGCAAAAACTTTTTTCCTAGGCTTTAATTTTTTCAGGAGAGTAGAGCGGTTCAAAAGGTGACACAACCTACGATTTATGAAGATATGAGGTAATGTGTCTCATACGTGAAGGCCTATATCACGAAAGCACCGTAATACAGCCCATTAGGCAATCATTGAAATGTGAAGCTGGACGAGTTGTTATGCGACTTTGGCCTAAATCTACCACCAGGGAGATACTTGGTAAGTTAGATAGCGTATATGGTGTTGTTGGACGTAAAGAATCCATTCAAGCTGAATTTTATAGTGCTAGAAAGATGACGAAGATGTGACGTCATGGGGTTGTCGACTTAAAGACATATTGGCAAAAGCTGCTGATATGGGTCAAGTGATTTTGTCGGACACCAATGACATTTTACGTTCTATGTTCTGATTAGGCTTGAATAAGTCACTTTAAGATGTCTCTGGTCACAAATTCGACAACATAACGGATTTTGATGAATTACGAGTGTCACTTCGTCAAATTGAGTTCGAGCACACGTTTAGTAAGGAAGGAAAAATTAAACCATCTGGAACTTTAAAAATGGCTAAGGCCGTGTCCAATGGTAAAGAGCTGGAGTCAAATGTCACGAATGATCTTCGTGGTGTGTGCATAAATTGTCCAATGAACTCGAATCTAAAAAAGCGATGCGATGAGCAATCGGTGAAACCTCTCACATCCGACGCTTATCCCTTGTATGACAACTGGCAGCCACAAAACCGGTATTATCGCGGTGGTCGTTACCGTCGCGGCATGACGGTTACTGGAGGGGGAGAGGTGCGCGTGAACCACGTGATAGTTCCTATTCAGAGGAGACTACTTGTTATCGTTGCGGTAAACGTGGTCATTTAAAAGTAGGTTGCAGGGTGAGACTTCCGGATGACCCAGTTTTCAACGAGGACAGACCTATGCAGTGGAGCATGTCATAGGTCATGTTCGTTATTGTTCTAAATCGAACAAGGCCGTCCCCGATGGGTTGCTCGACGTTGGCAACGAGGCTGACATCCCATTGATGGTATAATTACCAGGGCATTATTGGACACTGGTGCTACGGTGTCAGCGGTAAGGGAAAGTTTTTATAAAGACAGATTGAGTCATTTGGATATTAATGATCTTGGAACTATTTTCAACATCGAATGTGCAGGTGGTCAATCTTTACCTTACTATGGATACATTGAAGTCACGGTAGAGGTCGAAGGATTACCCATTGGGGCCAATGGGTGCATTCTTCCTGTCATACCAGATAGTAAGTACACCGCCACAGTGCCAATACTTTTAGGAACAAATGGTCTTAATCAATTTATGCAACAGTGTCCAGCTCAGCAGGATGATGGGTTTCTACAGCATTCGAACAGTCACGATCAGTGGTATCTGGCATTTCGCTGTTTGTCCGTGAGAGAGAAGGAACTTAGGATAAACAGGTTAAGGTTAGCTTTGGTTAAGCGTGTTGAGTCGAAGAAGGTATCTACCCCCCCAAATAGTGTTATCAACATAGCGGGTAAGTTTGACAAGCAATTGCCGTATAACTCTATTCCAGCTGTATTCCAACATTTTGCACAGTCTGCTATACATGGCAACCTTGATGTTATACCAGCCCGTTTAAGCTATGATTGCAACAGCACTGATTATGTTCGGGTGGCACTATCGAATGTGACCACGCGCACAATGGTAGTTTCCCCTAATGACATATTGTGTGAGTTACAACCGGTGTCAATAGAAGATTTTGGAACATCCAGTAACCCTGATGCCGACATTTTCAGTGCTATTCAGGTCAGTACGGATAGATTGACTCAATCGGAACTAAAACTGGGTATGGGTGTTATTGAACGTTGAACATTTTCTCCAGAAATGACTTGGATCTTGGAAACACTGGTATTTCCTTTTAAACAACGGCATCGCCGGATTCCTTCGCCCTTCTCACTCTCCTTGGGCATCTAATGAGGTGTTGGCGATGAAGAAAGCTGGGAATCTTAGGGTGTGTATTAACTACCGACAGCTCAACAACCGTACAGTAAAGGGTTCCTATGCTTTACCTACAGCTGAAGAACTTTACGACTGCGTTGCTGGGAGTAACTATTTCAGTTTTCTTGATCTTAAAAGCGGTTACCATCAAGTAGAACTGCATGAAGAACATAAGTCTGGAGCCTGGAGCGGTTGGAGATGGTTTTCCAAAGGTTGTAAACCAACAACTTAAAGTTGGCACCTAAAAAGTGTTCTTTTTTTTAACGACAGAGTGAAGTACATTGGTCATGTTGTTTCTCAGGATGGCATAGAGACAGATCCAGGAAAATAGAGAAGGTACGTTCTTGGCCAATACCGACGACTCCCGAGGAAGTGCGCCAGTTCCTGGGCTTCGTGGGATATTACAGGAAGTTCATTAAAGACTTTGCTCTTATTGCTCGGCCTCTAACTGATCTCTTACCACTGTGTTTCAGGAAAGGTAAGCGTAGTATGAGGGCATCATCTGATCTAATAAGTTCGAAATCGTGTGTATAGGGTAAATCTCAAATAAAATCTTTCAATGAATTAAAAGTTAAACTCACGACTCCTCCAATCCTCGGTAATGCTGACTACGGCAACCCTTTGAAATTCATACTGGTGCAAGTCAGCAGGGACTAGGTGCCGTGTTATACCAAAACCAGTTGGGTGTCAAGAGAGTCATCGCTTGCGCCAGCAGAAGTGTGTCAAAATCAGAACGTAATTATCCAGTCCATAAGCTTGAATTTTTGGCTTTAAAATGGGCAGTTACCGAAAAGTTTCGGGATTACCTCTGTGGTAGTCAGTTTACTGTTAAAATTGACAAAAACCCTCTGACGTATGTCTTAATTTCAGCAAAGCTAGACGCAACAAGTCATCGTTGGCTGGCGTCATTGGCATCTTTCAATTTCAGCATTGAGCATATTCAGGGTAAGAAGAACACCGATGCCGATGCGCTGTCTCGACTGCCGTTAAGCAGTGATACTATAATCACACATGAAAGTATGACAGAAATGTGTGATTCACTGAATGAGGGGTCCGTTGTCGAGTCCCTTAACTGTCCAAAGAAAGTGTTGGATTGTTTCGAGAATCCTCCCAATAGCATGATGGGAATGAGTCTCTCTGGTATTGTACATGAACAACAGAAAGATAACGTATTGTCGATAAAGGTAAGTCATGTTAGGAACCAATGTAAACCAACCCGGAAAACTTTGCCTAATTGTTGGCAACATTCTGTGCTTTTTCGTTCTTTCCCTAGGCTTACGATAGTTGATGGTGTGCTTTACAGATGATCTGGAACAAACAGAAATGTATTGCAGCTTGTTCTACCTAGAGGTAGGGTAAACAGAACTTTGATGGGAGTACACAATGAGGTAGGGAACCCGGGTCGGGAAAGAACATTATCTCTTTTACTGGAAAGATTTTACTGGCCGGGAATGACAGCAGACGCGGCTAAATGGATTGAACAATGGGAACGTTTCTTAAACGAAAGTGTAATTTGCCACCACGAGCACCGCTGGTAAGTATAACAACGTCACAGCCGCTAGAACTGGTTTGTACAGATTTCCTCACTTTAGAGTTATCGAAAGGTGGGTTCCAACATATATTGATTATAACGGATCATTTCACTAGGTATGCTGTTGCGGCTCCTACCAAAAACATGGCCGCTAAAACTACCGCAGAAGCCTTACTTAATTATTTCATATACTGCTATGGAATCCCATTAAGGCTACATTTAGATCAAGGTGCAAACTTCGAAGGTAAGATCACCAAAGAGATCTGTGGATTACTTGGAATAAAGAAATCCAGTACTACTCCTTAGCATACCATGGGTATCAACGTTTTAATAGGACTTCGCTGGACATGCTAGTCACATTAGAAAATCACCAGAAAGCGAACTGGAAACAACATGTCGCTCCACTGGTGCATGCGTATAATTGCACAAGAAATGAAAGTACTCAGCATGCACCATTTTTTTTGATGTGTGGACGTTGTCCTAGATTACCTACTGATCTTGCTTTTGTTTTCAATCTCTCGCCATGTTCAAAGACGCTAACCAAAGTATGTTGAGGATCTTCGTGAAAAACTGCAGACTTCGTATGATTTAGTTTCAAGTATAACTCGTGGTTCACAGAGAAAAATGAAGCGCGGCTGCGATCGGAAAGCTAGAAGTGCTGTAATACAAATTGGTGACAGAGTTTTGGTTAAAGTATTGGCGTTCGACGGGAAAAACAAAATTGCTGATCGGTGGGATGATGATGTCTATATTGTATTGGGACAGCCCGACATCGGAATTCCTGTGTTTGTTGTCCAAGAAGGAAGGCGGTAGGAAACGGACACTTCATAGAAACTTGCTATTACCTGTAGGAAAAATATCCTAGATTAGCCCACGTTTGGTACCTAGTGTTGCTGGGCATAACCCGAGAGATATAACAAGTCGACACCAGCTGGAGACCACTCAAGACTCGTCTTGTGATGAACACTCTGACAGTTCGCAACCTGATTATTCAGATATGGAGCTATATTCAACCGAGATAGCGCCTCCTGCTCAAGATGATAGAAGTTCGGAACAGTCAGACCATGAAACTGAATCAATATCAGAAGAAGTACCTGTACCGGCACGACGACAATCAACACGTAGAAAGACTCAACCCAGCTGGATGACGTCCGATGAGTACGTCATGTCACACACAAGTAACAATTGGTAAGCTAAAATAAATGTTTTGCGATCTTAAGCAGTTTCAGGAATATCTGAGGAAATGCGTGATGAAGTTTGTAGAACAATGCTGTTGGAAATAAGGACAAGTTGTCCTACTGGGAAATGAAGAGGACGCATTTAACAGGAGGGGGAGTGTGTGATGGTATGTTGTATATAGAATCTATGAAATAACAAATGTGTATGACATTGTTTGTATGGTGTATAGGTATTGTATGTGTGGTGTATATTGTATATTGAATCTATGAAATAACAAATGTGTATGACAGAGGTTGTACTTGACTGTATACGGAGTTTGGAGATTGCCTTTCTGTGATTGGCCGAATTTAGTCCGTGCATCGCTGCGTATTCGATTCTAATTAGATCATCCCAATCTCGCTTGGGAGTAGAGCCATGCGAATTTTGTCACTCTTTGTCAATTGTTGTCACGGCTAAGACCGTTGCGGTTTCTTGTCATCTCGGGGTTTAGAAGACAATGATGAGTAGAGCTGTTTTGTTGTATATGAGTTACTGTATTTATATGTGTAATGGATTTTATTATAACTTGGTTTATGAACATTGTGCTGGTAATTTTGGCCTATAGTATTTAAACATGTACAAGATAGTCCTGCATGGTAATGGCAATCTTAGTTTACATTATGCAGGGCAAGGGTTACCTCGGCTTGCCTTATTGCACCATGTATGTGTCTTGTCATTGTTTTTGCCAATATAGCCGATATGAGTGAAATAACCTAAAGTACGGCGTAAACCCTAATCAAACAAACCAACATCGGCTTGCATTATAAATGTAGCACAGGCCTACCTGCGATTGGGCAAGGTTTACCGTATGTAAATATGTACATTGTAAGTGTGGCATTAAAGGCCTTCAATCGAATATGTGCCTTTAACGTAAGAGTACATGCTTTTAAAATCATCCAGTGATGGTAGCCCGTAAACTAATTATTATTTATAACTATCTTAACAGGGCTCTCCGATCGCTTTAGAGGTCAGCTAAGTGTTGAGGGTGGTTTGGCCCCGTCCTCCGGCGGGGTATGTTTTCACATTGTTATTCGCTTTAAGCTAGTTCTCGAGGTAGATACCACGTACCGTGGTTTAACATTGCTTATGCTTAGCTAACAGTTCTAGTCGATATCAAACTCTGGGTAACTATAGTAAGTTATATTTGTCTATACGTGTAACACGTATGCATCTTAGACAGACATCAGAAGTCTATTCCATAAATATATCAAGTATATATATTCTGGATAAATATATCGTTTGATTGTGGTAATTATGTGTTTGCTATAATAATATGTGTATTTCTCATTTGTGTGTGTTGTCAGAGTTTTTTCAACGCTTCAGTTTTTTATGAATAAAGACATGACCATGGTCTTTAATCAGTACTGGTTTGTTATTTACTGAACCCACTACATATGGGATAAAATGTTATGAACCAATGTGCAGTGATAGGTACGTGGGAGAAATCAAACAACCCTTGAATAAGAGGATGCAACAAACACAGAAAAGCACGCTCCGATGGAAATGATTCATTCGTTTGACAATGATATTGTTGTCATTTTAGTCAGGGAACATCGGTGGTTTGAAAGAGGCTATCCATGCACACATTGAACAGATGACACTTGGGCCTATTTCGTGTGATCTTGTTGAGCTTACAGATGACACTTGGACCTATTTCGTGGAATCTTGTTGAGCTTACAGATGGCACTTGGGCCTATTTTGTGGGTTCTTGTTGGGCTCACAGATGACACTTGGGCCTATTTTGTGGGATATTGTTTGGTTTACAGATGACACTTGGGCCTATTTTGTGGGATATTGTTGGGCTTACAGATGACACTTGGGCCTATTTTGTGGGATCTTGTTGGTCTTATAGATGACACTTGGCCCTAGTCGGTGAGCTCAGTTCGGAATCATAAACAATTCTCCTTTAGTCCATTAGATGACATTGGCAGGGTTATCTAGTTAAGGTTATGATAAGATTGGAGTTATTGTTCCCGAGCACAAGGTCCACTTATGATAAAACATCTACTTTTTTTTTCAATCAATATTGCCACGGGTGTTGCGACTGTCGCCCTTTTCAATCTTAAATAACATGAACAAACGGTTCGTTTTGTTACAGTCTTTACCGTTAGTGAGTGTTAACGTTTCTATCTCCTTTACATTATGTGTGTGTTATTTCCTCATCCACCTCCCTATCCTCCACCCCCAAGCCCCAGCCACCCACACAGCACTTGTCAGTTGTTCGTGACTTTTTATCTTATTCACTGGATTACTCAACTTGACCTTTACGGCTATTGGACCTACTTTTATGGTCTGATAACATCCTACGATACTATATATTAAGGCAAGAGATAAGAATGCATGTGTTAAATATCAAGTTATTCGTGAGCACTGTAAAGCTTAGAATTGTGAAGAGTCTACGTTTACTGTTGATCATGGACACAGACGCTCAAACATACGGTTCCGACTTCACTGTTGCCAAAGACTTGAGGGAGGCTGTGCTCCGCGCTCTCGTCGATAAACGATGCGAACCTTTGACAAGCGATCCCAAAAAAGCAACCAGTTGCCGAGATGTTTTACCAGATGGAAGAAAGGTTATCGTGTACTTCCCCCATGGGTCAGGTTGCATGAAAACAGTGTTGGAAAAACAACACACGATTGGTTGCACAACATCCTCGGAACAGTCAGTGTCTTCAAAAGAACCATCTTCATCTGAAGACGTCTCACAACAAGATCGTCTTCAGCTATATTTCGTTCTGTTTGTTGGTTACAAGAAGAATTTCAGCCACGGTCAAGATCTTACAGAACCTTCTTGGAACTTGGACTCTGGTTTAAAGAAAGATATGGTGGCCATTGATGAGATTCTGTCTTATTCCTCATGTGAAAGAACACCTGGAGGAGATTGGACAAATCTGGTGACCTTCACCTCATTAGATGTCATCGATAAATGGCAGGCTTCACCACTACACGCAGCTGCCGTCAGGTGAGTAGGTTTATGTCATCTATTTGATTTATAACAGTCGCACAATGTGATTTCGGCGGGTGGGTGGTGTGAGCTTTCTGTGCTAAGGGGCAACACCAAGCCAAGACACATTTTGTCCAATTACACATGTTTTGTGTCCTGTGTCTATCTTGTCATTGATTTGTTACCAGTGGAATAGAGCGTGGTTTCTTTCGCCTACTGGGCTGACACCCAGTTGTTATTAGCCCCGCCCTTATGCAATATTCAAAACGTCGACTCGTTACATATGTAGGTCATTTGCCGCACAGATCAAAGGCTCTGTTGATACATATAAG
>JAUELC010149628.1:0-11276 GCA_031471745.1 Cryptochiton stelleri
GCTTACCGACATAACGATTCGGACGAATTTGACGTTAATAATTGCCGGACGAAATTATACGTGATATACGGTATGTTAACTTACCATTCCGACCATTTCAGGTCCAATATCGACATGAGGGTAGACATGACTGTATATAATACATATGATAACTTACCATTCCAACCATTTCCGGTCCAATATTGACATGAGGGTAGACAAGACTGTATATAATACATATGATAACTTACCATTCCGACCATTTCAGGTCTAATATTGACATGAGGGTAGACATGACTGTATATAATACATATGATAACTTACCATTCCAACCATTTCAGGTCCAATATTGACATGAGGGTAGACTGTATATAATACATATGATAACTTACCATTCCGACCATTTCCGGTCCAATATCCACATGAGGGTAGACATGACTGTATATAATACATATGCTAACTTACCATTCCAACCATTTCAGGTCCAATATTGACATGAGGGTAGACATGACTGTATATAATACATGTGATAACTTACCATTCCAACCATTTCCGGTCCAATATTGACATGAGGGTAGACATGACTGTATATAATAACAAAGATGAACCAGGCAGCTATGCTTCCCCAGATTGATAAATGAGACAACTGAAACAGATAATTTTTTCCACCCTCTTAGCAAGGCACCTACCACTGTACTATCTAAAACTACTAGAATATCAGGTTATTAAGACTTTTTTCTCTTGTTACTTTATAAAAATTGAAAATATTTTATATTGTTTTCAATCTTAATGATGCAGAATTATGGAAATTAAAACACATAATTACAACAGATAAATCATAATAAACTTTAAAGGGGATGGTGTTGTAGTTTGAATATGTTTACCATAGTCATATCATCTGTTATAAAGAAAATTAAATGTTTTTACAAAATACAAGATTCTAAGTATTTTACCATCATGTACAACATGAAATAATATGAATGTTTCTGTATTTGTTATTACTCAACTTGAGCAGTCAGGTAAACGTGGGCCATATACATGATTTTCATTTGGGGGCCTGTGTATGGGGAGATATCGATTGGCGTTTTGAAAATATAAAAAAAAATCAGTCGGGGAAAGAGTAAATATTGGATAGTTTTTGTTGGAATTTAATATTTTATTCAGTCTACAGGTTGCTAAGCTTGAATTTGACATTAAGCAGTTGTAATTTAGGGGAATGATCCCTTATTTGGGTGAATTTCCAGTGCTCCTAATTTGTAGGCCTGTAACAGGTGTAAAGGAAGCCCTGTATTATATCCCTGTAAACTTCAGGTATTTAAATGTCGCACTAAATACTAACCCATGTCCAGGAGCTGGTTTCTAGTCCAGCCTTTAAACACACAGTCACTACCACATACTGAAAATATACAAGAAGCAACTCTTTATATGTATTTTTATAAATGTAGAGAAAGAAAAAATTGCATGTCTGCACCGGGATTGAACCTGGAATTCCTTTGCCTGGCAGACACATCCTATCTACACATACAGTGTACAAGGCAGCTCCAGGTGTAACAATAAAACAACTGTATTTGTCTGCACTGGGGATTGAACCTGGAATTCCTTTGGCTGCCAGACACATCCTATCTACACATACACAGTACAAGGCAGTTCCAGGTGTAACAATAAAACAACTGTTTATGTCTGCACCGGGGATTGAGCCTGGAATTCCTTTGGCTGGCAGACACATCCTATCTACACATACACAGTACAAGGCAGCTCCAGGTGTAACAATACAAAAAAATGCATAAAATAATTTGGGCAAAGAAGAAAAACACACTAATAGCAGATTTAGTTTACTCATTGAGATTGATTGATTGATTGATTGGTGTTTAACACCGTACTCAAGGGTATATCACTTATATGACGAGGTGTACTCCAACCCGGCAAAAGCCACACTAACACAAACCATAAAATGTGAAGTGCTTTGCTCTGTTGAAAAATTATTGTTCCTCCAGTGATAAGTAAAGATAGGCAGACAGCATAATTATGCTCGGAACATGCTGCCCTAAGCCAGAGGGCTTACTCATTGGGACAGGTACACCTTTTAACATAAGCTTAAATTATCGATCACACCTGAATAATGCTATGTTAATGGGGACTTTGTAAGAGTTTTGACAGAGGATAAAGCTTACCGTGTATACAAAGTTACCCATGAATAAATACCCTCCGGACTGCCCATTGGAAAAAGCTATATCTGGTAACACAAATTAAAAAGAAATGATTAGAATCCAAGTCAGTGTGAGGAATTTGCAATGATATGAAAAAGCTAGAAAGTAGCTCAAACCAGTACTCAAAAATGTTCAACATTGAAGGGGGGTCAGCTACCTGCTAAAGAGTATCTTGTTCTTGTGATATTACTGATTTTTTTTTGTTTGTTTGATTGAAGTTTTATCTCAGCTGTACTTCATTGCGAAGAGAAACAAATTGACTTATCCTGTCTATGGCCATTGTATCTGTAAGCCATAAAAAGAGATTTGAGAATTGAGTTGAACAGTACCTTGTTATAGTGCTAATACTGTCATCCAGAAGAGAAGGATGGAATGATACACAGAGTTGATGGTCCACATCCAAAACACCTTTAGATAAATAGACAAAGAATCAGCACACATTTCAACCTGATGAGTATTTTATTGCAGACCTGGGGGCTATTTCACAAAGCCTTCGCAACATTACGCACACGCAGTTGTCGTGGTGACCCTATGCCTTCAGCGCTGGGTGTCATGGTAACTGTGTGTGTGTACTGTTGCGCATGCTTTGTGAAACAGCCCCCAGTATTCAATTATAACTTCCATTTGTATACATACACCTCATTATAACAATTTTATTGAATTGACTGATTGGTGTTTAACGCCATGCTTAAGGGTATTTCACTTTTATGACGGCACTGTATTTCAACAGTAAATAGCCACACTAACACAACTATAAAATGTGAAGTATTTTGCTGGTTGAAAATAATGTTCCTCCAGTGCTTAGTGAAGACCGCTTGTTTGTTTGATTGGGGTTTCACGCCGTACTTAAGGTTATTTCACTCATATGGCGGCATGCTAGCCCAATGGGTGAAGGAAACCAACCCACCGACAACAAACAATGACATGATACAAGACAATCACAGGACGCCACAACAACTTCTTTTTGCCCCTTAGCTCTGAGAGCACCAGGGCAACACGGAGCTCCCTCCAACCGCATGGTTGTGCTCAGAACACGCTGCCTTTAGCCAGAGGGCAAATTTTATTGTAGACTGCGTTACGGCTTGTATGACAGTCGATGCGGAATAGATGGATGCTATAATATTACATGAATGACTGTCTTTATTAGCACTCTGAGAAACTCAAAATTATGCAAATATATAGACACTGGAAAAACAAAGCACAGGCACAAATGAATGGAAAGCTTACCTTCGTATTGAAGAGTTCAGCATTTTGAGAATATTTATACAGAGCTGGAAATCTCATCATACTTTCGGCACTACAGACTCTGTCAAAGAGTCCCAGGGCTAAGGGTGGAGCAGCAGTGAAGATCTACAAACAAAGGCAGAGTAATCTTAGTCTCATATCAAAAAAGATTTATTAATTTGATTTACTTTGATTTTACTGTTATTAACAGTTGTGAACAACTGTTTATAACATTATCAACATCAAGTATATATAATGTACATGTTTTATTTGATGTTTTGTCTGTTTCTTCTACACTTCTACACTAACATTTTCATATTAATCATCTGAATGAAACTACACGTAAAAGTCTTTGAAATAAAGTTTAAAGTGTTTACAGCCAGAGAAAATCTCAAATAAAGTGGATCTAAAAAGATAAACCTTGTCCGACTGTTTGCTAAAATGGTGCTATCAATTTCTGGAATTATTTCATAATCTTTTACGATAGGGTTCCTTAAGTACCCAAAATATACCTTCAGTCCAAAATTTGTTATTTGTAAGTTGAATTCTTCAGATATCCTGTTAACTTCAGTGAATATTAAAAAAGACCCTTTAAAGGGCAATAACTCTTCTTATTACTGTTCAAATATGACAAATATCGATAGGGTTCACAAATGTACAAATACATCATATTTACAAATTTTGGGATTCAAACTTATTCTGTTCTCCAGTTGTAGTGTTAATGGTGAATAAAACCCATGCAGATGTATGGTTGGACATACGGACATGGCAATGGTTCGACATACGGACATGACAATGACAATCAACAAAACAGAATGCTTCAATAAATGTATTTAGTGTAGACCGATCGACTACCTCAGTGTCATTTGATCCATTATCGGTTTGCATGCAGCGAGAGTCAGGAAAACTTTTATCACATGTTTTGTTCTGTATTTTTTGTTTTATTGGGGTTTTACGCCGTACTTAGGTTATACTCATATGACAAAGTGCCAGCCCAATGGGTGAAAGAAACCACCCCAGACGACAACCACTGGCAACAAATGATGACAAATACAAGACAAGCACAGGACATAACAGGACACCACAACATATTGGCTGCCCATTAGCTCAGAGAGCACCAGGACGACAAGAAGCTCCCTCCAACCACCCGTAAAATGTACAAACCACATATGCAAACATATTATTACTGTAAGTAAACAACATGCACAATACGTTTGTACTAGTACACATGTACCTACCACATTGTAGAGACCAATAGACCAGCGTTCAAACACAATCTGTCCAGAATAACCACTGAGGATAGCAAACCAAAACTGTGGATGACAAACACAACATGCTGTCTAACAATCGCTTAGTCTATTAAAAACATCGAGGGTTAGAGAATACATATCCATGCCGGGAGAAACCATTCACACACAGATGGGGGTGATCTGGGCCATTTAACACAATGGCACTCACATACCACATTGTAGAGCCCAATACTCCACTTCTCGTAAACGGTCTGCCCTGAAAATCCACTCACTATCGCAAACCACAGCTGGAAACCACCCAGAATTAACACACCAACAAAATAACAAAATAGTAACAGCAAAATATCGTGAGAAATTTATTTTCCATATCAAATTATCTTACCTTAATCAGTTTATAAGACATATTGAACTTTATTTGACTAATCATTATGGCTGTTCAGAAGTTCATCTAAAAAGTCCAGTGTCTAAGGTAAATGCTTGCTTGGTGCCTTAAACAGTAGTGGAGGTTATTACACTTACATTACAACATTACCCATATCAATATATTATGGCTGAGGAAACCACCCTGACTTTAGCAAGTAAATGGCTGAAGAAACCACGCTGACTCTAGCAAGTGAATGGCTGAGGAAACCACCCTGACTCTAGCAAGTAAGTGGCTGAAGAAACCACCCTGACTCTAGCAAGTAAATGGCTGAGGAAACCTCCCTGACTCTAGCAAGTGAATGGCTTAGGAAACCACCCTGAATCTAGCAAGTAAGTGGCTGAGGAAACCACCCTGACTCTAGCAAGTAAATAGCTGAGGAAACCCCCCTGACTCTAGCAAGTGAATGGCTGAGGAAACCACGCTGATTTTAGCAAGTCAATGGCTGAGGAAACCACCCTGATTTTAGTAAGTATAAACACGCTGATTTTAGCAAGTAAATAGCTGAGGAAACCACCCCGACACTAGCAAGTAATGGCTGAGGAAACCAAGCTGATTTTTTAAAGTAAATGGCAGAGGAAGCCACCCTGATTCTATTTAGTGAATGGCCAAGGAAACCACCCTGGCTCTACCAAGTGAGTGGGTGAGGAAACCACTCCGACTCTTCCAAGTAAGTGGCCGAAGAAACCTCCCTGACTATAGCAAGTAAGCTGAGAAACCACCCTGATTCTAGTAAGTGGCTGAGGAAAGCGCCCTGAATTTAGTAAGTGAATGGTTGAGGAAACCACCCTAACTAGCAAGTAAATGACTGAGGAAACCACCCTGACTCTAGCAAGTAAGTAAGTGACTGAGGAAACCACCCTGACTCTAGCAATTTAGTAAGAGACTGAGGACACCACCCTCACTCTAACAAGTAAATGGTTTAGTAAACCTCCTTGATTTAAGCAAGTAAATGGTCGAAACCACCCTAACTAGCAAGTAAATGGCTGAGTATACCACCCCGACTCTAGCAAGTTAATAGCAGAGGAAACCACTCTGATTCTAGCAAGTAAGTGGCTGAGGAAACCGGCCTGACTCTAGCAAGTAAATGGCTGAGAAACCACCCTGACTCTAGTAAGTAAATGGCTTAGGAAACCACCCTGACTATTAAGTAAGTGACTGGGGAAACCACTCTGATTCTATCAAGTAAGTGGCTGAGGAAACCGCCCTGACTCTAGCAAGTAAATGGCTGAGGAAACCACCCTGACTCAAGTAAGTAAATGGCTGAGAAAACCACCCCGACTCTAGCAAGTAAATGGCTGAGGAAACCACTCTGATTCTAGCAAGTAAGTGGCTGAGGAAACCGTCCTGACTCTAGCAAGTAAATGGCTGAGGACACCACCCTGACTAGTAAGTAAGTGGCTGAGGAAACCACTCTGATTCTAGCAAGTAAGTGGCTGAGGAAACCGCCCTGACTCTAGCAAGTTAATGACTGAGGGAACCACCCTGACTAATAAGTAAATGGCTGAGGAAACCACCCTGATTCTATCAAGTAAATGGCTGAGGAAACCACCCTGACTCTAGTAAGTAAATGGCTGAGGAAACCACCCTGACTCTATTAAGTAAGTGGCTGGGGAAACCACTCTGATTCTATCAAGTAAGTGGCTGAGGAAACCACCCTGACTCTAGCAAGTAAGTGGCTGAGGAAACCGCCCTGACTCTAGCAAGTAAATGGCTGAGGGAACCACCCTGACTAGTAAGTAAATGGCTGAGGAATCCACCCTGACTCTAGTAAGTAAGTGATTTGGGAAACCACTCTGATTCTATTAAGTAAATGGCTGGGGAAACCACCCTGATTCTATCAAGTAAATGGCTAAGGAAACCATCCTGACTCTAGCAAATAAGTGGCTGATTAATCCACCCTGACTCTAGCAAGCAAATGGTCGAGGAAACCATTCTGATTCAATTACAAATGTTTTACAAGCATAGATTACGGCAGACTCAAACTCCTGAACACCACAGATGAGAGGAACATTGATTCTACATCGATTCAATTAAATAATGCAGTCAAGGGTTCGAGCAGCCCCGGAAAGATGTATGTGTCAGATAGCAGAGTCCGGAAACCAACACAAACAGAATACACCACCCATGTCATAGGATCAGACAAATTAAGTTGGTTTTGACAGGATGATGGATAATCGGTGTTGCTTTTTATCCACAACAGTTAGAACTGCAATAGAATAATATTAAACAAAAGCAATAGTAATCATCCTGACTGCAAATTGAAGCACAAATAGCGATTACCATAAGTTGTCGAGTTTCAATACTGTTGAGCTTGTAATGCAATCCATAAAATCTATAAAACGAAGATGGTGTCTTACCTCAATGACATAGAGACAGATATTCTTGTAGAATGAATAGAGAATAAGTTTACACAACCGAGAGTAACTCCAAGCACCATGTACCAGTAATAACTTATTCAGGAAACGAAACTGAAAATATAACATGAACACTGTGAGTCAATAATTTTGATAGCCTCTTTTCTTTTTATCAAGGATTTAAACTGGAGCATGAGATTTTTGCAAAGTTAGATATATTCAATTTTCACGTTATCTTCTTTTTCTTTCTTTTATTTAAAGACATTTACAAACATTACATAACATTTTAGTTTATTATTAAGAGAGAAAGAGCTTTGTCACTTTCTGTCTTCTTATTGATTATTGAAAACTGATAATGAAAGTACCTGTGCAATGGCATAGTCTGAAGCACATGCTGCCTGAAGGCCCTCCACTCCACTGATACCAACACCTACATGAGCTGCCTGAAATACATCAACAGATCATGGGACATACAGTTGTAGTGAAAAGAAAACTAAAATTATAAGAGAGCAATAATTTATAAAACATGAAACAAACCAGTATTTACTTATGACTTTGATGTTTAATATCATTTTCAAGGGTGTTGCGCTTAAAAGATGAATTTACATCACTATGTAAGCTGTCTGTGATAATTACAGCTGTTAATGAGCTTACCTGTATCATGCCCACATCGTTAGCCCCCATCACCTATAGACAATGTTATGAATTCGCATCGCTATGTAAACTGTCTCTGATAATTACAGCTGTTAATGAGCTTACCTGTATCATGCCCACATCGTTAGCCCCATCACCTATAGACAATGTTATAGCCTTCACTGAAGACTTCACTAACTCTACTATCTCAGCCTTCTGTAGTGGTGACACTCTGGAAAACAAAACATGTTCACTTAATATTCATTCTACAATAAAATCAAATAAATCTGAGCGGATCTTGCAATAGGGCAAATTGTGTAAATTTACAATACTAAACACAACAAACAGATTGGCTTCGTGTTGCCCCTTAGCTCTGAGAACACCAAGGCAACAGGAAGTTCTCTCCAGCCGCCCACCAAAAAAACAAGGATTTGTCAAGAAATGATTGGAGAAATTTATGTTACCTGCAGCATATGACAGCCTTACAGGACACAGCAATATCAAGGAAATCTTGTCGACAGTCACAGGACAGGGCGTACTTCAAAGTCTGTGAAATGATAAAGCATAAGTTTGAGACAGTCACTACAATTGTCAATTTCAAAAGATTATTTAAAAGTAGAAAAAAAACAAAACATTTACCTGATGCATATAAGTTACATACAGATTCAATAAAAAAAAATAATAATTCTGAAATAATACATACGAATTAATAAAAGATTTTGAGATTTGTCAAAGAGGCAGCTAAACAGTTATAATTACAGTAAGTCTCCATTGTCAAACAATCACTTCCATGGGTTTACAAGTGTATAAAAGGAGTTCTCAAATCCACTCAGTAAAACAACATACCTGACCATCTATAATGAGCCCCACTTCATTTTCTTTACCCAGCTGATCCCCAAAATCTTGAACATGTCTTCTAACAGCTTCTCTGGTATTCTGAGAAAAACAATATTATAATACAAGGTGAATACAAATCACCCAGACGGCTAAATAAAAGGCTGAGTGGTGAGGCCTGCTTTACTACAATGTATTACTTGATGTATCAGGTGCGCACAATTCCAAAAGTCGTGGCCAATTTCCTCGTTTCAGGTACCAGGTTTTGGAAAAGTAAAATTTAACTTTTTTTTTATTTGTTGGATTTGGGTTTGTGGGTCATACTTCAGGTTATTTCACTCATAATACGGCATGTCAGTCCAATCAGGGAGGAAACCATTGAAGACGCCACTGGCATATCAGACAGTGAACAGCAAGAGTTGAGCTTACACAGTAGAAACATAATTCTTTCCCACAAACATACTGTTTAATTTGGATGACAAACAAGGTGTGACCATGAATGTCAGTTTAGCAAGTCCAGCCAAGTTATACCACAATGACACACACTTTTATACTTTATTTATTTATTTTAATGGTATTTCCCCTCATATTAATAGCTTATTGATGTTGTTTGATGAATTCGACACCGATCATACAAAAAAAAAGGTTTATCTGAGAGAAAACCATTCCTCGCACTGTGAGTCATTGGCAACATTAACACTGACATTTTGAAATAATTTGTTTACAGAGTCAATATCTCTATAATTTATTTAATAAAGTGTGTGCACTGTGTTTAAGATAATACTCAATGGTACTTCTCTAAGATGACTTTGAACTGTCCATGGTTTGTGGAAAACCATGTCTAAACCTTGACATAACAAATCTATGACCTTTGCAGCCATCAGAAACTTCCTCTCGTGTATACGGTGTTACTGTATATGACAACATAACAGTTAATGTGTATCCAAAAAGGTGACCTCATGGATGGCGGAATTAATAGTTGATTAATGTTTTACACCACTTTAACGGTAATTTAGCTACTCTGAACAAATTTATTTCTTCTATTTTCACAATCATACACCGTTTGATAACAGGCTGCTTTAAATGACATGCTTGCGGGTTCAAACTCAAGTTGGGTTTATAAGCGACGACAACATATCTCTATTTACATAAAAACATGGATAAACAAGGTTATCTGACGATAATCAGCATGCATTAAAATACGACTATTAGGTATGGATTATTGGTGGAAGCAGGGTACACTAACTAGCTCAGGCATACATACAGTATAGGATAACAACAATGCTGATAATAGACTTAATAATAATTAATCAAATGAAAACGTATTTAGTTCAACTCCAGTGTAACACAATCATCCATCCAGCCCTCTCACATGTAATGAAATCCCAGTTTTAATATATAGTTATTGAAGTCAGAATCTCATATTATAGTAGTAAAGGATTTATATAGACAAATGCCCATAGCCCTCATTATAACGAGATATGCCCATAGCCTTATAAATATACAAGACACCCATAGCCTCGCCCCCTTCATGACCCTGGTGGTAGGATTACTGGAGCAGTATGCCACACCCTCTAGTAATACTACAGTTTCACTTATGTGTTATATTATATCTCATACAACATTAAACAACAAACTGAGTATCAAGTGTTAGAAAACAGAGAAAATCTACACATGATACATTCCTGGAATTAACACAACACATATATGATGAGAAACTGAAAAGATTGATTGATAGGTGTTGAACGCCATGTGCAAGAGTATATCACTTATAGAACGACTGTCTACTCGTAAAAAAAAACCACACACACTAACACAACCATTAAGTGTGACATGTTTTGCTCGGTTGGAAGAATAATGTTCCTCCGGTGCAAAGTCAAGGCAGTGCTTGGAACATGCAGCCCTTGGCCAGAGGGTAAAACGGCTATGAAAATCAAATTATTTTACAATTAAATATAGCTACATTTAAACAACATAAGACAAGTAATGAAACACTTTTATAACAGCAAACAGTGAGAGCCCCTTCACCCTATGATAAATCACACATACATTACAGAAATAAACATCAACACTTTTTCAATATGGATTTAAAAAAATACTAGTTAGTTTTGAACGATTCAGAAATAAACCAGAAGTTGTCATTCCTAAAAAGTATACTAGTGTTTTGTAAGAGTTTATAGAATCTGGATTTAAAAGAGAATAAAGCACATGATAGGGTTGTTTTATAATTGTCTGAGAGGTAAAGATGGAAAGAACAGGTATCTGTATCTAATCACACACAGGAGGGAGTTGATTCTTGCTTTGGTAACTCTTACCTCAGCATTGCTTTGCTCCTTTGAAAAGCAAAACAAAAAGAAAATACTACAGAGGA
>JAUELC010149739.1:0-11275 GCA_031471745.1 Cryptochiton stelleri
CTCTGAAGAATTCACGAGGATATTTAACTGTGGACTATCGGCGCCTATGAAGGCACATATTCGTTGTAAAGTTTGGTAACCCCAAAAGATGCCTTTGACTTTTTTCGTAAGAGAATAGTTTAGAAGCGTGTGTTGTGAATCTTTACCTGTTAATCTGTGTGCATCTCAAAAACGCTTTGTGAACTTATGTTGAACATTATGAATCTGGAATAGAAAACGATTTAAGGATCTACGGGGCGCTTTTAGGTGGATCTGTACTCTAAAGTGAATCTTTGAAATATATAATATATGCCAGAGACTGTGTATGTTGAATATTTGCCGAGACTACTCATGGGGAATAAACGCCGGAGACTCTACATGTTGAATATATTCCGGCGACTTGAATGTATACAACATGCATCTGGAATATATGCTTGTATTGTTTCGCATTATAAACACAACTAGGAGTTTTATTCTGACGTTCTTGCTGCAAGCTTATGTAATTAAATAAGTGAGACAAATGATGTATTCCGATTGGATTTTTATGGGAACAACCGATGCACTGCAGGTTCTCATGAGGACAAGCTCAACCGTGATTCTTCGCTTACCATCGGTTTTACGACAAAAACATCCGAATCTTGGGGGTGGGGTGGGGTGAGCTGATCACAAAACATCGGTAGCCAGCTTAGAACAAACAAGAAAATACCTGAAGCCAGCTTAGAGCAAATAAGAAAATATCTGAAGCCATCTTAGAACAAACAAGGTACATGCATTAGAGGTAAATTCTCGTGAAAAACGAAAAACGCTTTGGATGTGACAAGCAGTGAGGACTGTGTATAGGCCTACATATAGGTTGTCAATCATTGGAACCGTTAACCTTGGGTCTCGCTCAATACATTAAAAGTTGCGCAATTCGGCAGTATACAGAAAATGGTGAATCCATATCTATAGAAGAGTTATTATAGTCAGTAAATGCGTTCAAACATTTACCTTCTGACATTTCTCTCTCTTGAAGCCGTCCGATCCATTTTTATAATACCCTTTCATAAGTATCAGCGCCTCCCATTGAAGAAGACCAACCGGCATGAATCGTTACTATATTTTCTGTTGTTCAGTTCCTGTGGATGATGCTCCTGATATCAATGTATTGTCTCTGTTTAAAAATAACTTGAAAAATGTAATCAAGTTAAAAGTGTGACACTATTTTTTCACTTGAAACTAAACATTTTATTCCAATACGATCTCTTACTTGATGCAGCATTTCCAATATTTCTATATAAACCGGGTTTGGATTCTAATACACTGTATGAGATTCGCCATATAATTGTTGTCTTCTGGTGCAACGAACTACAACATTCCAACCATTCTCTTTGTTTGTCTGTAGGCCTGTGTCTTGTATTGTGTTGTATTGATTTTTATTGTGTATAGTACCGTAGCGCTGTGCGTTGAAAAGTTGTTCTGGAAACTTAACCTACTGTATTTTCGTTACCTTTTACCATCAAAGTGGATTGAAATCATGTAAAACGAGTTGTTGAAGATACAACGAGTTTCAAATGATCAATGATATGGGATGAATAAAGTAGTTTTCCATTTGAAAGCAACTTAAGTAATAAAATTAAAATACAAAACATTAAATGAAACGTCACTGAATAACATGTAGACTGTAACTCTGAAACCCAAATACTTACTAAATACCAAGTGCTTTTTAGAACAAAAACGTATAAAATATGTGCTTGTCACCCTTCATTTAAAAGCTATCTGTGATTTAAATATAAGCAATTTCACCTTCGTATATGGTAATATTCATCAGATAATTATTGTAAGTTGGTTGGGGTGTTTTCGATTTTAGCCTACTGTATATATTATCCATAGTTCACCCACAATTCCAGTGCTTTCTGTTTTTTAAGGAAATTTGAAAAGTCAGCTGAAATTCGCTTAAGTAGTAATAACTTGTTGCTAGATTTTAATTAAGTATAACACTCAAATTTGTTATTGCAGGAAAAAATCTAAACCATTGGCTGCGTTTGTAAACACTGCCTGCTTGTATATAATCATTATAATGGTATTTAAACTGCTAAAAATAATTTGATTTGTATGTAACAGGCGCTGGTTTTGTTCTTGCCTCTCATCCTGGGAAATGTGGGTTGTTTCTTGTCTGTTATGTAAAAGTCTACACACGTGAACAGAATTTCATATTGAAAACTGGTCTTGTTTTCTATTTCGTAATTTACGTGAAAGATTTTCGGATAATGGTTCCATAAAGCAGTTTTTTTAAACAATTACATAAAACATTTAAAATAAGTATTGCAATAAAACCCTGAGTTGTGACTTCTTATATTACTATGCAACAATGTACATAAAACTATATCCTGTTAATATAAATAATGCTTTATACATTTAGGTCCTTGTTTCTGTATTGTAAGTATCTCGTCTGTAGTTACTCTCTTTACATAACGTATTTGTTACCAATAGACGAAACGTGTTTTTTAACAATTGACAAAACAAATTTGTTACCCATTGACAGAACGAACGTTTTTTAACACTTTACAAGAACGTATTTTATTTGGTATAGTGGTACAATTGCTAAAACTCGCATAGTGATATTGTTGCAACTGTTGTACTTTAATTGCCATTTTCGTACAGTGGAATAATTGCTACAACTGGCATTTTGGTATGGAGTTGTAACTGTTGTTATTTAATTGTCATTTGCTACCGTGGAATAAATGTTACATGCTGTATTGTGATATAGTTGCAACTGTTGTCATTTTGGTATACATTCTAATTAAATAAGTCTTACCATTTTAATTAATTGTCATTTGTTATGGTGATCGCGTTGAGCATATTAAAAGAGCTTCCAGTATAACTTGCATATAGTTAGCTTCACCTGGTCATTAGGTTGATCCTGAGCTATAACAGTTACCAGTTTATGATCAATTATTAATTAGATTCCAAAGGCCATTTATTATTTATTTTGCTAGGCCAAAGATATTCCAATGTTTAAAAAGTTAAAAATGTTGCTTTATGTTTACATTTGTATTAGCCTTGTTCAATAATTCGCTGTTCCTGTTCTGTGAAAAACTATAACCACGCGTTTTTATACACTAATCTTTATTGAACATTTATTTATTCTTAAGCAGTTGCTTGATAAAGTCCCAAACACGCACTGCTGGGATTCCGATGGCGATTTTAACTCACAATATTAGGCCGGAGCTGGACTCGAAAATGATCAGAAGAGAATTTCAGCAAAGGAGCTGGGAGGCACCACAAATTATGAAATAGCATTCACTGGCGTGACCTATGTTCATCCGTATGTCCGTATATCCATCCCTCCGTCCGTTAGCTGTTCTTGTAATCTCTGGGGCATCTTAACTGTTCAACTAATTTTGACGAGATTTCATTCAATGTCCAAGCGCTGAAACCCCTCGAATAAGTTCATGTTTCAGTCACCTAGGTTATAGGCCAAGAATACTGTTACTATAAATTGAAATTTTGTTGAAATAATCTTGTAATCAATCTGAAGCTTTCATTTTTCGGCCGATTTTGATTCTTCATTCAATGATCACTCACTGAAAACCCTCGAACAAGTTCAAATTTCAGTCACCTTGGTCAAAGACAAAGGCCACTGTTATTATAAATTATGTTAAATGTTCTTGCAATCCTTTTGGAGTCTTCATTTATCAACTTACATGTGTTTTTAACGAAACTTCAGCATGAAATCACTGAAACCCCTCAAACTTGTATACCTTTCAGTTACCTAGGTCAAAGGGCATGGTTATTGTTACTATAAACATACATTTTAAATTTTTTTTATCACTCTGGATCCTGTCCTTTGCAACTGATTTAGACTCTACTTTATACAATGATCAAGCACTTAAATCCCTCAAAAAAGAAAAAGTTTAGGTCAATTAAGTCAACGGTCAAGGTCACTTACTATAGATATAAATCCACATTGGAGTATTTGAAGTAACATAACTGACTATTTATGTAATGTTTCACAATAAATAACAACCAGATACTTATGTATATAGTCATATGTAATTTGGTTCAACTACAATGTTCAATATTGACCATAATAATTCTTCAAATTCAGTTACGGGCGTACTATGTACCGTTGGTGGTGCTCTTGTTATATTAATGCTATAACGCTCAAATAGCCACGTTTAGACGTCCCATCTCTATGTGCTGAGTTGTTTGAAAACCGAATGGTTTTTCGCCTCTTTTTTTGATTAAATAAAGATGATTTGAATATATTATAGTATATTTAATTGTTTTCGACAACAACTAATGACATAGACAGCATATCGAACTCGCTGCATATTTCATCGACTTAATAAACAGTGACCTGATTGTAATATTATTTTTGTGTCGTCTAGAAAGTGACCATAAACATTCTAGTTATTTTGCGATAACACTCTCTTATTCAAAACTAGATTTAGACAAATTTACAGACTGAGACCCGTTCAGGAATCGAATCCATTACTCTCAGAGTAAGGCACCAAATGACTAACACTAAAGGTCATATATCGCAAACTCGTCTGAACTAGTGTCTGCTGGAATTTAAATTCATGTTAAAATCGAATCAGATTAAATTAGTATATGGCTTGTTTGGACACCACTTCAATGACATAGTTGTTTTTTGTTTTGTTTTTTCCTCATTACAATGTGTATCTGTATATATGATTTGAAACTTTTGTGTATTAGATGTGCTGTCAATATACATATATATTTCTGGGTTATTTATTCAGTTGTAAATAAGATTAAAGTTAAATCAGTTGTAAATTACAGTTATGTCACTTTTTCTGCTTTTATCTGTTAACCTGGCTTAAGTGAAATGATTAAATTTTATAATAAAACTTAAAAGTCTAAATGTGCTTTCTGGTGTTATGCACAGATTCTTGTTTTTGTTTTTAATAAAACGATGGCTTTGCTGATGATTTGATGATCAATTGGGATTTTAGGTAGCATTTAAGATAATTGCGCTCATATTAGGCCTATACAGTGTATCAGTCCAAATGGGTGAATGGAGCCACCATCGATGTCACTGTTAACAAACAATTACAAGATATAAAGACTAGCACCAAAAGCAAAACATTTTGCAATAACAACAAAGTGTGGAGCTTAATTGTGCACGACTCCACAACACATCGGTATCGTATTACCCCTTACCCCAGGAATCACAAGAACAACAAAGTGTGGAGCTTAATTGTGCACGACTCCACACCACATCGGTATCGTATTACTCCTTACCCCAGGAATCACAAGAACAACAAAGTGTGGAGCTTATAATTGTGCACGACTCCACACCACATCGGTATTGTATTACCCCTTACCCCAGGAAACACAAGAACACGAAATGGGCAAATTTACAATGAAATGAATATTTGCTGGTTGATGGGATACTGGTTTATGGTCCCAATGAAAGTCGTATTTGCACAGCCTGGCAGGACAACTTTCCGTAGGCCTATCTGTAGGATGGATTTTGAATCGGGATACAGTTTTATTCAAATACATGAAATAAATACAGTGGCTGATTTTATCCCGCGCTTAAACGGCTTGGATGTGATTTTCACATTCGACAATGTTATGGATAACTAAGGTACGTTTGGGATTGTATACATTTAAACATCACCCACACAGTTACAAACATTAACTGAACTGAAACTTTCTAACGTAATAATTGTCGACAATGCAATCAGCACATTAGCACTAACTATTACATTACTCATTTTACAAGAATGTCATTATTTTATAAGCATGATGAGTTTGCCGATATCAAATTAGCTAAATATCATTGGACGAACTAATCAGAGGCTTGTAAATGTTTTGGGCACATCTTCTACTACCTTATGGGGTCGTCGGGTTGTTGTAGGGAGCATCCGGTGCCCTGGTGAACTCTGAGGTAAGGGGCAGCCTGGGACCGATTTGTTTTGGCGTTTTTCATTGTAAATTTGCACCCGTCGTCTTATTGCACGATGTTTTGTGTCCGGTGCTTGTCTTACAACTTGTCATTGTTTGTTGCCAGTGATGTCGAGGGTGGTTTCCGTCACCCATCAGACTGACACGCCGTCGTATGAATGAAATCACGTTAAGTACAGCGTAAAACCCCAATCAAAGAAGCCAACTGTAAGAAACTAACATAAATTTGAACATTTACCACCATAACATTTGGCTTAAACGTGGTAAAACGGGTCCAATTTTTACCATCGGAACATTTTTCTCACAACTAATGTTCTATCTAGTGCAGGTAATTTAACAGGCGTTAAGATGGTTAAGTTAGACCATTAGATCATTTCTAGACAATACATTTTATCAGTAGCTGTCAATTCTTAGATCCATCAATCCATTAGTCTGTATTTGTCTGGACGTGTAATTGATGGATTTTGGCCATGCTCCGAATGTTTGGAAATTCTGGCGTTTTGGTGTTCACTGATCCGAGCAAACAAACAGATTGAATAAAGCTGTGGGTTTTTTTGTGGGTTTTTTATGTAAAAAAATACAAATTAAGTATCATGCACCGTGTTAACCAGGCTGATGAAATCTTCTGTTCGAAGCGAAACAAGTACAACAGTCAACGATAAGTTTCTATAAATGTTCCTCTTCGGTTTCAATAATTATGTAAACAAAACACTGTCTGGTTAAACAAGACGCTAATGAAATTTTCCTGATCCCAAAATTTACATCGATTAATTATAACAGTTTTTGTGTTAAACTTCTATCTACACAGGGCTCCACGCCTAGAATTGGCCCAAGTACTTATGACTGATCAAATACGGAATGTTGAAGTAATAGCTTTATCTGTGTTTACTAATATGGATATGTGAAGTGAATGTTTTGTTTTCATATGTCAAAGAAGAACATCTCTCATTATCTGTTGACTCAATCCATCTTCATCACTGTTTACTAAGAACTATTTGTATCCCAGCTTAGTACTATTTGTCTATCGATAGTAGTTTTACAACGGTGCTGATTTTTTCTACAAAACCTTATTTGTCTCCTGACGAAAACGAAACACGTATTTAAGAGACGAACAACAGAACACAACCAGATGGTATATCGATTCAATCATGGCCCAATACCCGATACATACAAAACACAACTACTGTAGTGCTGAACATTTTGTACAGAAGCACTCTGTATAGTTACAACACGCAAATGTCAAACAAGCGGAAAAAACAACAGTCAACGACAGGTTTTCATAAATGTTCTGCTCTGGTTTGAATAATTATGTACACAAACCACTGTCTGGTTAAAACAAGACTCTAATGAAATTGAACTGATCACAAATGGACATCGAGTAATTGTAACAGTTTTTGTGTTTGCTTTATTCTGATTATTTACACAGTAGAGTCTTCACGCCTAGATTTTGCTAAAGTACTTTTGGTGATCAAATAGGTTGTGTTGAACTAATCGATGGAGCGATATTTACTAATATGGATATGTGTAGCGAAGCTTTTGTTTTCATATGTCAAAGAAGACAATCTCTGTTATTATCTGTTGACTCAATCCATCTTCATCGTTGTTCACTAAGTACTATTTGTATTTCAACTTAGAACTATTTGTCTATGGGCTGTATTGTTGGTCTGAAATCGAACTTGTGTCATACGAGATTCTACAATCCGTGTTGAGGCAAAAGACTTTTTCTTATATTAAACATGATATTTTGTTTAAGTCTCTGTTTTTACGTATCTGTTTTTGTTGTTAAACCAGTATGTTAAATTAAAAAAAAGATGCAATGCGTGGACCTTTACTCTCTTTTGGTATAAAATATATCTTCATATTAATTTCACATAGTATCATGTGGAATGTTTTTTTTTTCACTTGGATTATGGACGTTTTTTACCTTGTTTTCTCCTGTATTCCTGCATACATGGTCATCTCAAGATCTTCTTTCGCCCAGTTAATCCCCTTCAGTAACACCTTACTTCACTTGCTTTCATTATAATTGTTTCTGCTTTGTCCTCATTTAGATAGTTGGTATATCTTGTGTTCCCATACATGGTTAGTTTGGTTCCGCCTTTTATCATTTAGGGGACCATTTGCCCTTTCTGGTTCAATCTCAAAGCTAATGTGTTTGAGTGTTCCAATGCACTCTTAGATACGATTTATGGCTTCGAATCCTATTACAATATTGTCTTAGCAACGCCACTGCAACATAACCAAAATACCCTAGTTTGTGACATTAAATAAAAAACAAAGTGCCCCTGGCTATGGAAGCCGGATGCGACCATTTCTGATTTCGCGATTTATAGAAAATAGAAAAAAAAACAAAAAACCCCCGAAAAATCCTTGTTTATTCGCGAAATTTATCCATATTTTCTGGGGTTTTTTATTTCCGCATTATTTCGCATAAATGAAAACGCGAAGCTCGAAAACAATAAACTTGCTACCAAAATATACTTTTTTCGTGTTTTTTAGTTGTCTAGAAATTGAGAAATAACTTATCGCGTTTTCGTGAAATCGAGAATATTTCGCGTTTTCGAGTTTTCGCGAAATAGATTACCTCAAAGGAGAAGGGAACGAACATGAGTCGTGCAGCACGTATTGTTGTAGTGACCAAATAAGCAAGTTAGACTCTGGACAGTTTTTATGTACTGTAATGTCACTAATAGGCCTACATTATTTTCATTTTTGTAAGGTACCTGTACTACCTGATAGGTCCCAATACATTACACGTCAGATTGAACCGTTGTAGTTAGAAACATTTTATATAAACAGAGAATGCAAATATTTTGAAATATCTTTATAACAACAAAACAAACCCGCACCGTGGCTCAGTGGATCGCGGGTCTGACTTCTGATCCTCCTGCAATGTACCGTAAGGGTTCGAGCCCCTCAGTCGACCTCAGGTATAAGATGGATTCACATGATTTTTACGAGGTTTCCTCCCGGTTTTTCACCGTATTAGGTAAGACAGAGTAAGAAGTGGATAATCCGTCGTCATATAAGAGAAATACCCTTGAGTACGACCTTAAACACCAATCAAACAAACAAAACAATCAAATTTTCTTTTTTTCGCATTAACTAGAAAACGCGAATAAACGCTTTTTCGTTTATTCGAGTTTTCATTTAGGCGAAATAACGCGGAAACGAACATCCGGCCAACATACCTGCCATGGCCGCTTTGTTGGCCTATGTTAGCGACATTATTTTGTTATACAGACAGTGTGGGCGGTTTTAAGCATATTGAACTAAATGCTTCATGGAGTCTACTGATAGCCAATGAATCTGTTGAAACAGACAAACATCAAGACAGATGTTTCTATTCAGTCATAACACTCAAAAGAAATGGGAGATACGTCCTGTGATCGGACATTGGTTACTCATTAATGTTTGGTAACAGTTCATATTGTAATCCACGTTAAAATCAAGTTGCGTTGTTTGAATTATAGTTAGTCGAAGATTTTCTTCAAAATACAGTTCAGACGAATTTTACAATCCATATTATTTAAAAATTGTTCCAAATTACCAGCTTTCAGAAAGTCTCAAACCACCAGGACTGTCGAATTTTAAAACAATTGTTAAGCGAATTGTTGACAGGCAGTTCGAAAGATAATTTAAACATCAAATATCAAATCATATTTTAGATACGTGCAATAATCTGTTGCCATTCTGTCGAACAGCGAGATTCAACCAAACGAATAATGTGTCATCAAGTAGAAAGCTGTCCACTATTGCCGAATCAGCCTTGGTACGACGGGAGGATTGCTCATACGAAATGCCCCCGAGAAGCCCTCCACTTCAGTATCGCTCGCTCTTGTAGTCAAGCTGTTATTGAATTGGTCGAGTAAACACTCGATGGTGCGTGTCGATGCAATTTAGGCGGAGACTCATTAGAACGCGTTATAGATATCACGGAGTTAAGCACAAGGACTTTGCCGTGGGCGGTTCGAGTGTTTGAAAATTCTAGGGTGACACGATCTCATCTGGGCTGAGGCAATTGTACTCAATGTTGGCAGAATGAATGCTGAAATGTACAACTAAAGGCTCCTTAAACAGTCTGACGAAGAGCCGGCGGAGCTGTTCGAGTTCTGCTGTACATGTATGTCCCCTCGATATTGGAGAACTAGTTTCCTATATCGTTTAATTATTGTTAGATGTCGATCATAGTGCACCGTAAGCCGCATTGCTTATTAATGGACGTCTTTCTACTCAGAACAAACTTATCCTTGTTGATCATATTTTATTTACGTATTTAAGAGTAGAATCCAGAGCATTGTTCTCTGTGTCGTCAACCTGGTCAAATATTCGGTACCTTTACAAGAAACCCGTTAACCTTCCGCATCGCCATCTAATGTACATTGAGGTTTTTTTCTGGAGATTTCCCCAAAATGGAATATACGGAGGAAAAGACTTCGGTAAGATCTATGTCTATAGACGTACAGTTCTGATTTTTCAGCTTTGTCCTGTATCAAAGAACCTTCGATATACCACAATCTCTTCGCTGTGAGTTGTACTTTTGTAATTTTGGTGGTTCAAGACTAGTTGTGAAAAACATTATTGACTAATTGTAATAATTTGGAGAATACTACAAACTGCCTATTCTGAAAGCTAAGACGTTTTGTCTACTTGTCAGCAGCGAAAGAATTGTTAGTATTGAAAACAGCAATGTAACCGTTGTTGACATAGTTTAAACGGTTATTAATTTTAAAAAGACAAAAGTTGTTAGACAAATTATTTGTGTCAGACATGACTCTTGTTGGCAATTGACATTGTCTGATGTGTTATTCTTCTAAACATTGTGGGGGTGGATTGGGCCGGGGCAAAGAGTTACGCTTCCTTGTCATCAGAATACATAGATCGTATTTCGTCTGCATATTCACCAGAGATATTCCTCCCGTTGAGTTTTGAGGCTGCAGTTAATTATTGACAGAGTTGTATTATATTAAACCGTAAATACTCAGCTAATGAGGTAGATCGTTAGATAAAACAGGTGCTTTGATGTATGAATGGCTTTACTAAAATTCATAGGACACCAAAACTTACATATCAGTTTGAACCTAAAGTGCAGCGGTTTTGGGTAAGACTATCACAATGAAAGATAGTGGTATCTCTTGAAGGTTAATGAGGAAAAGCGCCTCGACGGTGATATTGTATGTGCGTGTTTGGATTGTTGATTTGAAATCGGTACATTTTTTTGTACAGTTGTTTCACCGTTTCGTGTCGGCACTATACACTAACATCAACCTGAACTAAACAAAAAAATATGGATTACAACGCGATTTGCTTTGTCTTTTAGCTGTTTTTATTTCCTAATCCTTATTTATATGAATTAATGAGTCTTCATTATTGATAAATG
>JAUELC010149850.1:0-11274 GCA_031471745.1 Cryptochiton stelleri
AATTAACATTACCTACTGAGGCATCATGGGATACACTTGTGCAAACTTCGGACGAAATTATACGTGAAATACGGTATATGTTTGCAGTTTGAACTGTACATGATGCTGCCCACAAAATGCAATTTGAAGGCTTTGTCAACGGCTGACATAACTGGTGGCATGCGAACAATAATATCCTCTGCAACAACGTATGTCTGTTGGAACATGCCACGGTGTCCAACACATATCACTCTTGGTGGTGAATCCTTCCGGTTACCCAAAACCTTGGCTAGGACTGCACCGGTCTGAAAATGTATGATTTTAAAGATGACCAATCATTCTTACTCACATACATGTTTCTAAGTTTAAAGCACCAATTGTATTGTTTGATAGTTTAACCCCATACATGTAGTTAAGGTTGTTTCACCCATATGATGGCGTTCCAGCCCAATGGGTGAAGGATACCACCCTCTCACAACACTGACAACAAACAATGACAACAAACAATGACAAGATACAAGACAATCACAAGACGCATTAAATAATGCAATATAACAAAATCAGAAATTTACATTGCAAGACACCACAAACCAATCAGGTTTCTGTTGCCCTTGGCTCGGGAGCAGCAGCACCAGGGCAACCTCCTGCCAATCACCCACTGGAGACAATAGGTATGTCATGGGATGACAAATCCCATTGAAATTTTTACTTTTGACAAAGACTGAGGTAAACCACAATTAAATGGCAGTAACCCATTGATAGACAGGTGACGTCATACAAGAGAGCATAAATATGACTTGTGCATTCCACAGCACTAATCCTGACCAATGAACCAATTAATTTTATGACCTCTGAGTTTTATTTTAGAACATTCTGAGCAGCACATGAACAAATTACGTTACCGTATACAATGCAATTAAAAATACTATGTTGAGAGAGAAAAAAAAAACCCAAAACATGCCACACAATTGGTTTGCAAAACAGCATGAAACTTTAGCTTCTCCAAAAATCTAAATTTGATCTGTAACATTTTATCAGAAATCCACATACGTAACTTAAAACTGCACCTTGTCAAATTGTTATTTTATGCAGAGTAAACATTTAACATTATTTCTAAATAGAGGAAGAAATACATTGTTTTGAACTTACAGGTAGTATCTGGATAAAGGAGTCAGCTGTTTCCTGCGTCGTGGGTCTTTTTTTCCCTTTTTTGTGAGGACAGGTCATAATATGTGGCAGTAAATGTAAGGCATATTCCTCAATCAAATCTAAAAAGGAAATATTACAAGCGCTTAATACTTTGGTTACCAAGTAAATGTTTACACATGTGTGGCCGACTATAGTCTTCTCCACAAAATGTATGAAGAACTCCAACACATTGAATAAGTCAAACAATCATTCTCACCTCATGCACAAGCAAAATCATCAGGATAATATATCCTCATATTTGTACCAGTGATAAAATAAAATTCCTACACCTGTGGCCAGGGGTTTGAGGGCTGCCTAAGCCAGGTGCATAGTCAAGTGCTCCGACGGGGGTCAGAGGGCGCATTGTATATGTGATATATACACAATCTAATATGTGAATGGCATGCATGCACAAGCACATACATGTAACTAATAACATGTATAGGAGGCTGTTACGGTTGTTTTAGATGATTGAACATATTTTTCAATCTTAGGTAAATAAAAATTGATAGAATAATTTTACCATTAGATGGTTTATAGTCATCTAACTGCAACCCTTCTCCCCCATTACTCATCTCCGCCAAAAGTGACGCCACATCCACACTGTCACCTTTTTTTTTCAGCGAATTTGATGATGGCTGGTGTCACTTTTGGCCATTCTTCTAGGAAATCCAGAGCAACTGGTACAAGCTTTCTAAATTCATCACTGAACTGTAAACAAAAAAACAAAAACGGAAAATGTTAAGCAAACGTTTTAAACATCTAGGATAGCCATCATAAGGCAAATGCAGGTCATTGTGAAGATAGCAGTAAGTGGAATAGCACCCAAGATACAGTATGAACAAATTTCACCGACAAAGTTATTTGCCCCACCCAGACAAGGCACAATGTCACATCTAACTTTCTTAAGGTATGTTTTATACTTTGTTATTTTCATGAAATTATGAATTTACTAATAAAATTTTATTCTAACAGATAGAACTAAGATTATTTTTTTTAAGAGTTTTGCTACCAGTCAATCTACTTACTTCTTGTGATACTAGATTTCCCAAAGGAAGAAACTTGTTGAATAGTGTCCTTAAAGATGGTTGAGATCTAATAATCCAGTTTTTTCTGGCATTGAAAGTTTCGTCTAATATGTTTTCCACATCTTGTTGTGATAGCGTCTCATGTCGTAGACGCGCAAGTTTTCTGTTTGTCACTTCATCTAATTCTTCTACAAACACATAAAAGACGAATACATTAATGATTTAGGACTCAACACGTTTTATTGATAACAGCTGCTCCCCCAATATTAGTCTTTGCTCCCCCCCCCCAAAGTATTAGTAAACCACGCTAGTCGTAAATTTAAATGAAACATGATTATAAACAAGTCCCCAAATGTGTGACTAGCCCCCTAAAATTCTGAGGCTAGGTACAGTACATGCCTGATTTAACAAATATATATGTTGGGCCTGTAACCCAAAGGTCCCGGGTTCGAATCCCGGTTGAGGCAAGATAATTTTTCTCTCTTCATTTATTACAATTATATATATATATCATGAATCAGATTTCATCTGACTAGATGAATAATATGATGGAAATTGTGGAAACAGATACCTCTGTTTGAAATGTTTAACTTATTTTTTGTTCACTTACCTGTCACAGTGTCTTCAGTGGAGTGTGTCTTTAAAATATTTAAACAATGCTTTTTGTGGGCCTTTTTGTGTGGAGACAATTTTGTCCGGAGTGTTTTTAGTCTTTCTTCAATGTAGCCAGTGGCTGCTACACGTCGACTCTTCCCCACTGGCAAATCTATCTTCTTGTAGCCACAATAGAAGAGGTCCTGGGAAACATTTAAAATAAATGAAAATAAAACAATTTGGGGCAGTTTCCAGCAGTGCAATTGGTCGGATTGTTTAATTTATATTCAAACCCATTTAACCCAAGGCCTAACCTAAGGCGCAACACAAAGCCGATTTGTTGTGTCTCGCACTGCAAATTTTGCACTTTTTTTGTCTTATTGCACTATGTTTTGCATCCTGTGCTTGTCTTGTGTCTTGTCCTTGTTTGTTGCCAGTGGCGTGGAGGGTGGTTTCCTTCACACATTGGGTTGGCACCCCGTCATATGAGTGAAATAACCTTTAGCACCGTTTAAAAGCCCAATGAAACAAACAAACTTTACGTATACTCACATAGCCTCCTAGTTTGACATTTCCTGTGTTTAATTCAGGTAAATCTTGGATGATAGATTTAGCTAGGGTTGCTTTCAGCTCTGTATTATGGTACCTTAAATTATACAACATCAACTGTCAACATATCATTTAATTAGAACCTGTTCAAGGTATCACACAGGCCTTATTTTGAAATTTAACATGGAAGAGATACAAGTGAGGCGCCCTGATTTCAAGTTTCCGAAAAAGTGTTCAAATGTAAAAAGGAGACCCCCTCTTTTAAAAGTGATGCTTATGTTTATTCACCTTAGAAATTCGTCTAGAATTGGTTTAAAAACGAGCATATTTTGACGGCATGACGAACCTGCAATTCTGCACTGTGCTCATCAACTGAACGTTTTAACAAAAGCAGACTCCATTCGTTGTTAAATAAGTTTGTGGTTCAAGGTTAGATACAACTTAACATGTGCATTATAAATATACATTTACATATAATGGGTACTCACAAGCTTCCATTCACCCTGTCTATGAGCAATCCAACCGAAAGTTGTACCAGCAAATCTTTGTACCTTTTCACTGTTTTTGTTTGCTGATACTCATTAATTATTTTGCCCCCATCTTTATGAGAATTCAGCATACCCAGAATATCCTACAAATTTGCAAAGGTAAAGGAATGAAGTCAACAAATTTGTTTTCAATACTATTTATTCTATCGTTTAAGCTCTACAATTAAACTCAAGTTTAAGGCACTGAAATCTCACCACAAGAAAAGGGATAAATGTTAGTTATTTGTGTTTTTCCCAGGGTGTATGGAATGTTATGACTGTCCTGAAACTTGTACAACCTGAGTCTTATTATGTACACTCTTGGAAAATCCATAAAGAACGAATCTATCATCCGTCAAGCCGTTAGACTGTTGTGTAGTTGTGATTTTAAAAACAAAACGTTTGCTACGAAATGAGTTACAGGTTTATTTCCTTTTGATCATCTCTGTAGATGTGGCAGTGCTCTATAATATATCGTCTACAACAACACGCCAAAAGTGCACATTCAATTGTTCGTTATAACAATGTATTATAAACAAAAATATTCCAGCAATCACTATTTTAGAACCATATACAAACGAGGAACTGCATGTTTGACTCTAGATAAACGAAACTACTGTAAACAGTTAATAAACTTTTGCGGCGAGAGGCGACCATGTTGAATTGCGTTGCTAGGACTGGTAAGGCTCGTACATTATCTACTTAACATACAAGTTATCAATGTGTAAGAAAGGTTCTAGACATTTTGTATTACCCTTCTGACTTCTTCTTTTTTAAGTGGCATTTAGAAGCTGTAGGTGATCATAACTGGAGCACAGGTTTATGGATATCAACTTCTTATAACTTATGCTTGATAAAGACACTAGTAACTGTGTCGAAACGTCATGTGAAGTTATAAGCAGAAGTTGATATCCATAAACCTGTGCTCCACTTATGATTACCCTTGTGACGTTTCAAATGTGGGTGTTTTGTTTACATCTTGGCGAATTAGCCAATGAAAACATGACAAACTAGCTTGAAGGATGATAATATATATTACACTTACAAATCTGGCATCACTACTCCGTGGCGTAGAATGATTTGGTGATTTTTGCAATTCAGGACCACTGGTGCCTACATCTTCAGGCTCATCCCTAGTCCTATCCATCGCTGTTCTATCAGCTGTTGAGGTGGCTACACCACTTCCAGAAGCTACCTAACAAAAGATTTAAACATACATGTACTTTAAAGTCAAATAAAGGAATACTGATATCACATATACAATTACAACACTTTACTTCACCACTGGTTTAAAGAGCAGCCGTGTTTGGAACCATTTTTTTTTTTAATTTTAGTTTAAAACAGACAGTAAACTTAGTGGGAAATGGCTTCTAAAAGGCATTTTAGCTGATCAATTATTAGTAGCTGGATTATTTGTTATTAATAAAAACAGCTAATTTACCACTAAAAATGTATGGGTTGAATAATTTAGCCTGTTATTTTCCAGTCTGTTATTAGACAAAGACAAATAGTCAAGATGCCCACATTTCTACTGACTTACCGTGTTAAGTTTGGCTGATGACAAATATATTTTATAAATATAGACAGAAAAACAGACACGCCTCCACCGAGATTCAAACTTGGGTACCCGGCTCAATGTCAAGACAGACAGGCAAACAATTTATAATTAGCACAATGAACAACTTGACTTAACTTCATATATTGTGAGAGAAATTGGCATAAACTGACACGCCTACAATTGTACATTAACATTTATCTTCATCTGAGAACTACCACAACTGGTAACGGTAATCAATTGTCACTGCACAGTATATGCCGCATACGAATATGATAATAACCACACAGAGAGTCCGGACACTGATGGGCATAAATAGGATGGTACTGCATGATGTCTGTCTGTCTATAGCACATTTTTTCACCAGTTAGCTTGCAGGAATAGGAATGCAGTCGATTGTCATAATGATGAATTTACCACTTCTGTAGAGAAAAGTAGACAATATCTTGATAGATCAAGATCTGACGGATAATGTCAAATACTGGCTAACTGTCTTCAGTTGCGGTGAGAACCAAAGTATATCCGGGCTGATATCTTGTACCTAATACTGTTATCCAGTCTGCAGTAAAACCTTCTGAGCATCTGTCTACTGGATGGTCCACAATGTTCAGAAAATCTTGACAAGACTGAATAAGAATCTCTGAGCCACTACCCACTTCCAGTGCAGATTTGAAGGGAGGACAATCCCACCAAGAAAAGCACTGTTGGATCTGGTTCCGCAATGCAAGAGTTTTACATATGTTCTTAAAGTTGCATACAATATGTGCCAAGCGTTTGAAATAATTATGCTTCGCCTCGTATCGCATCACCCACATGTGCTGCAAAGGTCCACTCTTAAGTATTAAGTTGGGGTAGTGAACCACGCGGTGGTGTTTATATTTTAATTTGTTCTCTGGGTACAGCTCTCTAAAAAGGTGCAGATGGGTTTCAATCAATTGTTGAAGATATAAGACATGCCCGTTGCTTACGGAAGGAGCAAATACTATGTCACAAATGTCTAGCAGACTATAGAATAATTTCCACTGTCGACCATTAACTTGTACTCTGCATATGACAAACGGCAAAACATATAACAACACTAACATCTGATGTGCATGCTGTCCTAAACTATTGGATGTGCGCAGCTTTGTCTGGGTGATTGCTGAAGGTTTTGACCTTGAGAGAAGTGGACCATAGTCATAGTGACGTAAAGCACTGTTGAAGGCTTCCAAAGTAACAGATTTCTCTTCATATATAATATAATTAAGAAACTAGTTTATCTCATAGGGTGCTACACCTTCCAACAAGTCATGCATAACATCCGTTGTTTAATTTCGACTTGGATGATAGCAACAGGTAGTATTAATGCCTTTAACTGAGCGTCCTGTATTTTCAACTATGCGAATATCCTCCTCATACATGGCCCTCGAGCGACATTTGAACTGTTCCTCTCTAGAGCCATTTTGCATGGAATCAACCGTTCCAAGGCAAAGGTCACATACAAAATCAACATGGAAAGTATCATAATATCCAAGTAACGAATGTAGTCCAAGGTTATAAGCTACAACATTTGCCAAGACAGCTCTAACTTTCTTCACAGTTCCATCTGTAAGAATAATCTCTATGCCTGCTTCAAGCTTCTTTAAGTCTTCCTTAATGGGTTGTAGGATGGTTTGCATCCCATATTGTTTATTTGTTTAATATCCTCCGTGTAAGCTAAACATGCCAAATGGATATTTCTCAAGTCTGAGTTGTATCTCCAAGGAAAATTGAGAATTGTGAAATAAAATCCACCCAACTTATGTATAACTCTTTTTGTTCCAATTGGGTTTGCGGTTTCAAAGTCATCATAGTACAGCTGTATAAAAACAAAGTCATTTGATGAAAAGTCCTCACCAATCTGTTTTTGTATGTCTCTGAAGTTTTCTCCATCAAAAAAGGTACCTAGAATTCCGTGGCTATATGTACTAGAAATGTCAAATGCATGCCAACACTCTTTGTATTTAAGCACATGTTTCAATGTTTCACTGATTGGAACAAATAAAACATTCTCATCAACTTTGTGCTGTCCTCTACTAGCATTAGATTGCCATCTCTGTCCTAGTGTTATTTCTATAGGAGCCGGAAATGAGTTTTTTTTCTCCAGATACCTAATTAAATTATGAAATGTGTCAATGTTGTGAAATGGTTCTTTCCAAATCTGAATAGTCCCTAAAATGGATTCACATTCAGTTCCAGCACTTTCTATACGCCTTGAAGAAATCAACCCTTGACAACGTTGTTCCAAGTCATTCAGCACATCACCAAATAGACTCTTTACCGATTGATGTATAAACTTGACATTTTCTACTGTGACACAACTTGATATCAACTTCAGAGTAAAATGTGCAGCAGAGAGACACACATTTTGTTCATCAATTATTTTCACAGGGATCCTATCCAGTTCATTTGACCCTTCATTTTCAGTCGTATCCGCTTCTTCTTCAATAAAACCTGTGATATTTTCATCCTGTTCCCCAGTATGACCTGATGTTACTATTTGTGTGCCTCCATTTGATACATGTGGCTCAGAAACAGAGTGACAGGCAGATAAATGACGATAATAGCTCTTGTATTTGGTAAATGTTCTGCAATATCCCCCCTCGATGCACTTCAATAAGCATGGTTCAAAAAGTAAATGGAAATTCTTCAAATGATGGGCTAACTTCTTAAGTTTGAAATCCTTTTGGCATATGAAGCATTTTACACGTTTTAGCATTGCAGTGAGTTACATGTACTCCACCAAGAACTCTGAAAGTGAAAAAAAAGATATCAGAATAGCAAATTTCTCACCTCACTCAAATGCTGTATATGCTTCAGGATCTTCACCACCTGTCCTGTCTTCAGGTTTAATTTGGTGAACATCATGTTCTCATTCAGTCCTTAATATGCTTCACCATCAATTTCCTCCTCTATAAAATCAAAAGGAGATTAAAATACCTAGTTCAAAAGCTCCATAAATGCCAGGGAATGGAATCAGTTAAATCAGTTGTTCCAAAGATATATTGTCCACAGCATGACAATATCACATACAGTATATTAAAGGCATTTTATGGCAACCATGATTGATTACAGAGGAGAGTGAAAGACAAACCTATTTATCCTTTCTTTTAAAGTGCAAAATTTTCCTAATGAATGAATGGAAATCTGGAGTTAATTGGTCTAAATTGTCTAATATTTCTGAATATATCCTTCACAACATATGTTAATATCATATACAAGGCATACATAATAGGATGCCCATTCATCATTTCTTTTATATAAGACAAGTGATAAGTCCACTGCACACTTTTAAGTTGATTCTGAAGATGTCCTGGGACCCTGGGGGGCTAAGGCCTAAGGGGCAACACAATGCTGATTTGTTGTGGTGTCTTGCACTGTAAATTTGCACACTTTGTCTCATCACACCATGTTTTGCGTCCTGTGCTTGTCTTATATCTTGTCATTGTTTGTTGCCAGTGGCGTCGAGGGTGGTTTCCTTCACCCATTGGGCTGAAACTCTGTCATATGAGTGAAATAACCTTAAGTACGGCCTAAAACCCCAATAAAACAAACACACAATATTTATGTACACTACTTACATGTAACATAGTGGAAAACCGGGCAGAAGTCTCTTAAAAGCCACTAGTGAACAGTGTGGATCTTAGTTTTTAGTGAAACTCGCCGACCAAATAAGGGTTAAAATGATATATTTTGTAGTTCTGTATGAACATCTAAATAGATGTTTAAATGGCTCAGATTGCATTTCTAAATGTCTAGGATCATGAAGCTTCCGGGGACCCCGGCAAAAAAATACAGGCCAGTAAATTCAAAACCTGTATATGCCCCTAGGCCTACCATCTAATCTGTATGAAGTCACCCACTAAGTTTGAAATCAATGATAAATGTGTTCTAGAGTGATGCATTCACAATATGTGCATGTGTGTGATATCCACGATGGCCGACGTCAGCCAGGTTGGAGTTCACGGTAGATACACTAGAAAAAATTCAGGATATAAAAGGAAACTAAGATGTTTCCAACACTCGCTCTGATAGACATACAGATTAACACCCCAATATACATACCAGTAAACTTGTCCAATGAATTGACATTGCACTTTAACTAACTTGTCACACAAAAAAGACACAAGTTCATCACAACTCATATCTTTAATTTCAGTGGCATTCATGGCTGCAACTCCTAAATAATAATAAAAATAGTTTCAGACGTGTCCATATAAGAACTAGAGGCATTTATTTAAAAAATAATTTGTGAACATATGCATAAAGATCATGTAGGCCTACGGCTCTACGAAACTGGCCAATTTTGAGTTATTTTAGAGAACATCACAATATCACTATTCAAGAATTAACATGGCTTTTGTGAAAACCTTGAGAGAAGTGGACCATAGTTCACTAATAGAATAAATGAGAATATTGATTAAACTGTTGTTTGGACAAATTCCATATTCATATCTTTGTTAAGTTCCATGTATATATTTTTATGAATCATTTGTTTTATGCTGACACCTTTATAAATCATAATTTATAATTACAAAACTAATGATAACTTTTATGTGTGACTGTCTTACGAGTAGAAGCCATGGATTACTAATTCTTGCGAAAGCAACTTTTTCCGAGCCAGGACGTACATATATGTGGCCGTGCAAAGCCCATAGGAGGGAGGCTTTGTATACTGAGCTAGCCGTGATGGCGTGCTGCACTGTTTAACATGATAATGTACAACAACAACAACTTGACCAACACAGGCATAACATCTGTCTGTACGAGACAGCTCGGAGTTCATATCTAACAGCCATCCACATAAAAAAAAACCTACTGTTCAGTGATAACCCAATACAGGGAAGATATTAGATATGAAGGAATATCCAAGATTTATACTCGCAGTTAAAACACGTCACGGTCCAACACTCAAAGATAAAATGGCGCGAATGTGGAGTAATCGCAGCGTATTTCAGTATACATTTTAACACCAAAACTAGGTTTGGTTCGGCTGGAGTGATTAATTGCTCTACCAAATGTTGTCATGGATACAATTGGGTGTAGCCTATACTAAAACATAGGGCTGCTGAACTCTGCTCTAGAACGCTAGTCAAGTAGGGGTCAAAGCAGCTATTAAACTGTCGCCTGCCGACAGTCCTCGTATGTCTTCCAGCGGACGCCGTTCACGTGACTAACTTCGCGCGAAAATGTGGCCTGAACAATTCAGGACCTTAGCACGTAACGCTATTCAGCATACTAATCCGAGTACCAGCCGGAACATTGAGGGAAATGGCCTAGGTATTTAGATGGGTCCTGAATAAACCAGGGAATGTATCCCTGAATGATATTAAGAGTGTAGTTATTTTATGCGTACAAATAAGTCAGCGGGATTAAAACCCCAAAGGGCTTGTTTTATCCCAGACAATATATGATAAAAGATAACAATTGGACAATTCAATTGAATATACAAGACATAAGTTAACATATGAACTGCTATTATGTAACAATCATGAAACAAGAACATTTGTAAACCGAAATTATAACAATACATTATTCAACAGGTATAGTTTTAACTTAGATTTAAAAGAAACAGTAGATATGATGGCAAACTATTATGGAATATATTCCATAATTTAGGCCCAGCTGTAAAAAAAACCTACGAGACATCAATGTTCAATGCATAAATTAAATTCAGATCCCTTTGTACTGTTGTAATAAAAGAGAAAACATTTATTTTGTAATCTAAGAATGGGAATAAGATGGGCTTCACGATTTTACATGTGGTTTTGCTCCCTTTAAGTGCCTTCATAATTAGTCGGTCCTGCGACAAGTTTATTTCTATGTTTAATTTTAA
>JAUELC010149961.1:0-11274 GCA_031471745.1 Cryptochiton stelleri
GAGGCATTCAGTTCCCGCGTGATTTTCCTTCTCCGAGATCGAGAACAAGCTCTGGCGTAAATACCAGCCATCCCCACAAAATTTTGGGGGAATTTGAAAGCATATCTGTTTATTTCTCTGGCTAATAAAACAATAAACAGTGTCTCTGTGAGAACAGAAACAATTGTTATTGTATTATTTGTACCAATCACAAATTGTCTCCCTTGTACTATTATGGCGCGTATATACGTCAGAGCCGCTATCTAGCGCGCTAGCTAGATTAGGGGCGACATCTCTATTGAGGATGCCTTGGAGGTTCATCGTCGCAATAATAGTACAAAAAAAAGCGCAATGTTAATCGCCGGATATATTGACTTGTTCTTCACGGATTCATAAAACAAAAACGGTGAATTCAACGCGCTTTGAAGCATAACTCAGCTGAGGAAGGCCGTTAAAAGGAATCGACCCTTAATCTCTGGTGGTAGTCGGTAGAGCTCCCCCATCTTCGGCCGCCCGGAAGTGCATGGGCCGAGACAAAAGCTCGCTTGTAATGACTTCACATTTATGTCGTTGTTGTAGAACTGTTACTTCCCAAAAGTGGGCTGCTTAATGAATCGTCAATATTTTACGCCTAACTGATTTAAAATGGAACATAGAACAAATGTTGTCGCAGGACCGATTCATTTTGAAGGTAGTTAAAGGGAGAAAAAACAAATATAAGATGGTGAATAAGACACGTGACCTTTACAAGCAAACTGCACACAGCGTTAGTATTTTAAAGGCGGCCAACAAGATGGCTTGTCATGCAATGCCTCAGACATAAAATCTCGACGAAAGTGGGAATTATTTAATTATCTATGGTTAGAACTCTCTGGTGAGACCCTCCATCGGACGTAGGCCCCTGCATGAGCACCCGTAGAGTGCATTGCCTTACTCTGGGCTCTGGTGGATAGTCTTTGCTGGGTATAAGGTATAAAATGTCGGTAAACCTTTACAAAACATATGAAACGATTTTTGCTTAGTGACTATTAGGCAAAGTAGTATTTCTGTTATTGCCTGAGTCTAAGGGTCGTTGGTTCTATTCCCGTTTGGACCTTAGTCTGCAGAATTTTCCGAACTAGTATGTGTTCTACCGGATCAAATTTTGTAATGCAAAAGGTATCAATACCCCATTTTAGGTTTTGTTTGTTTGCTTGATGCACTATGTTACCGATAATTCACTTATATACGACGTGCTAGGCTGCCAACCCTTTGGGTGAAGGACGTCATTGGAAACAATAACAAGTTACACGACCTAAACAGTCACAGGAATGCAAAACATGGTGCAAGAAGACAAAGTGTGCAAATTGACAGTTCCTGAACAAAGCTTCGTATTTCCCGTTAGCTCAAAGAACATCATGAAGCTCCGACCAATCTCCATGCAATGTAGAAAACAGAAGATATCTGAAAGGCTATTCAGGAACTTGAACGAGCTCCATTCTTGGGCTCTGAATCGTGACCAGCATATTTACGCTGGTCTAAGACATATTTGAAGCATGGTTAAAAGCACTAGGTTAAAACTAACTTTTGCAGCAAATTTGTAGCAACGATCTTATTTGTGTGTCGTTTAGAAACTTGTAGCCACAAGATTGGCGCCTCTCGCTTCTCTGGCACTCAATGGCTGTTGCAGCCAAGCTACGAATTCGTAGCTATCTTCAAGTTGTTTACGACAGTTATGTTGTTACGGCGGGGGGGGGGCACACGGAGGAACAGCTGTCCATATTCGTCTTTGTTCTCCACCCAAAATGTCGATGACCCTCTAGGCTTCGCCCTAGGAAACTCCGTGATAACGAATTCGCAGCCCGCTCTGTATTATTTACAACGAAGCTAGCTCCGTATTTTTTACGAGTTCGCAACTTACTGCGTATTATTTACGGATTTTCAACAAAGAATCCAGAAACTTTATACGAAAATTGCAGGGACTTGACGAAAGATAATCCTGTTATGTAAACCGCATATTGAGGAATTAAAAGGTGTTTTTATCTGAAATGCTTTTAGTTGGACCGTACAATTTGATGTGAGATGTGTCAGTCCAATAAATTGTAGTTTATAAGTTTTATTTCTCGTGCCTTCAGCCACACGCTCTTCTGAAAGCACTTCGACCAAGGCAACCAATCGCAGCATATCTTTTTTGCATAAAACTTGACATTCCGCAGTCACTCGTGATGGTCAGAGCCTTCTGTGACAGCCTGTGCTTTGAAATGTTATGCTGGAAGAAATTAGGGTCAAATGTCAGTTCTAGGAAGGAGCGCAACGGCGTTCAGAATGGGGTAAGTGTGAACAATATATATGGACTAAATGTATATATTTTGTTTGTATAAATATTTAATAATATGCTTTTACGTTGAAATTCAGGATACGGTTGGGAAGTTTAGGCGATGTGGTTTTAGCATTGTTCTGCATGCAACGCGACATGAATTTGGTTTATTTCATCAATTATTCACGTGGCTTCTGAACTCAAACAACTGTCAATTGTTGTTGATCTCTTTTTGTCACCCTCAGATTGTTTCTTAATTGTTAAAATAGAGACACTTTAATAAAGGACACGTATGTGTGTATGTTTCACTGAGATTGTCGTCACTCCAGCAGCCTAATTTATTGGTGAATTTTAATGAAACTTCACACATGTTTATTATGAAAACGTCTTGAACAAGTTCGAATTTGTGGGGACATCATGGGGTTAAGTTGTGGGGTTAAGGTCATTATCATTGCTGCCATTTTAAAAAAAAGTTTGTCGCCGTCTAGAGACTGCAATTAAGACAATAGGCCATACTGCGAGGAGTTCGTATGCCTTCGTGACTTGTTGTGTCTTTTAATCATATAATATGTGACTACTGTAATTAAATTAACGTAGATTGTAAATACGTTAAAACAAAGTATAAACCCCCACCCTAACCCTAAGGTACATAACATTTTCTGGGGGGTCTTCACCCATTGGGCTGACACGCCGTCGTATGAGTGAAATAACCTTAAGTACGGCATAAAACCTCAATCAAACAAACAAACAACCAAGCAATAATACGGATGCAGGTTTCCGAAATACTATTTTTCTTTCGTAATCATTTGGCATTTGAGATACTACGAGTCTCATTAACGAAGTATGCGTGTCATTTTTGAAATGTCACCGGAGCTTTATGATGGCCAGCCTCGTAAATTAATTAACAAATCTCATTAATTAGCGTAATCAATTCTGCTGGAGGAAAATTGATATCACGATCATAACACTTGTCTCCCTTGCAAATAGCTTGCGTCACGTTATGTATTTTCTCAGCCCTTGTGTTACTTTATATATTTAATTAATGTACAGAAAGACAAATGGGCATTTCTCCACCAGGGAAGGAATGCGGGACTTTTGCCTAGCTGTGACAACACTGTTACCGACTAAGCTACGGGGGTTAACGATAGAGTGAGATGGATTCTCTCCCGAGTAAAGACTACTAATTAATCTCTTTCTACGTGAAATAGTGACACTGAAGTTGCATATTTACTCATCGCCATCATGGCCAGGGATGTAGCACTGGAGAAATATTAATTTTCCAACAGAGCAAAACACTTCAAATTTTATGGTTTGTATTAGTGTGGCTTTTTTCTGTTGGAGTTCGCCGCCGTCCTAAAACTGAAATACATTTGAGTACGGCGTTAAACACCAATCTATCAATCAAGCGGGCGGTCGGAGGGAGCTTCGTGTTGCCCAGGTGGTGTCAGAGCTAAGGGGCAACAAGAAGCTGTTGTGGCGTCCTGTTATGTCCTGTAATTGTATTGTATCTTGTGATTGTTTTTTACCAGTGGCGTCAGGGGTGGTTTCCTTCATCCATTGGGCTGGCACGCCTTCATATAAGTGAAATAACCTTAAGTACGGCGTAAAACCCCAATCAAACAAGCAAACAAACAATCAATCAATCAATCGATCGATCATGGTTAGGGGTAGACTGGCTATACGGGCATTTGGGCAATATCCGGCGAGCTGGGAGCGCTGGGTTAAAATGGGTTGCTAATCAAGATAACAATGAATAATGCGCCGACATAGTAAATAAAGGATGCTGGAGCAATTTGAAGACCAGTCTGCTACTGGTCGCGACCCTCTTGTTGCCTCTCATAGGTACTGTGCCTGTTTTTTACTCCATCGTGACCATTTGTGCGACTTATTTCCTGATAGTTTTTAGTTACCATTGATGTATATCTGACAATCTCACCTATCTATCAACGTATCTGTTCTGCAGTTAAGATCTTTCAACAAGTGCGGAAAATATAGGAATCCTGTCGCTAGCAGTTTTGGTTCATGACGATTGAAGAAGTTACGTAACGACTTAAATTCAATTACAGAACAATACATTTGTCTCCAGGCTGACAATGTTATTACAGTGTGTTCCAAGAGTTTGCTAAGTTATGACCTGCTAATGGTTTGTGTGTTGAGCATTTGCCAGATTAGACAAGGAACTTTGGATTTTGAAACGCTACGATAATTCCCTTAAAAAGTATTAATATTTTAAATACGACGAAAATGATTTAGGTAGACCGACTATATATATCGTCCGCTGGACGCTAGAAAAATCACGAGATAATCTTTGTGAACGATAGTGGCAAGGGCGTGTGTTTCGTAACCAGAGTGTGGCTGCTGGGAGGTTCCTTTTGCCATCGGGGCCTGCGGTTGGTGCTCCGTGGTTGGCGTGTTGGACTTCTGGTCCTCCTTCTATATACCGTAAGGGTTCGAGCCCCCCAGTCGACCACCGGTATATGAGGGACTCACACCAAGTGACTCTGGCTATAGAGGGTGGTGTTTTTTTTACGAGGTTTCCTCCCGGTTTTCCACCGTATTAAGTAAGGCAGAGTAAGAAGTGGATAATTCGTCGTCATATCAGTGATATACCCTTGAGTAAGACGTTAAACACCAATCAAACAAACAAACCTTCGATGTACCGCATGGGTTCAAGTCTCCCAGAGTCCCCTCGCGCGGCGTTAAACACCAAACACTCAATCTTAAGTGGCCATTCATTCTAACATTCAACCGGGGAACCGACATACACGCCTGGGTTCATATTATATTGATCAATAATAGGCACTTAAACAACAAATAACCTACACAACCCTACTTTGTTTACTGGAAGTATTTTAGGACTTTTTATTTATTTCCCACGACTCGTTAGCACTAAACAGTTATCATTTTATCTCGACTTTTCGCCAACGCATACATTTTTGATGATGGTCTATCGAAGATCATGTATCAAATCAAACATTACTTACGGTGTTTCTTCAGTAAACCTATCCATTTTAATCTGTGTGTTGACAGGAAGATCAAAGTTGAGAGAATATAATATCAATTCCACACTATGACTCTATGACCTTCAGCGGATGGTTGATGGGAGCTTCATGATCCCAAGTGCTGTCTGAGCTAACGGACCTCCTGAAACTAATCTGATGGGGTGTTGGAAATATTTACACGTCTTTTTCCAACAGCGGGCGGTTGGAGAGAGCTTCATGTTGCCCTGGTGCTTCCAAAGCTAAGAAGGGGCAACACGAGGCCAATCTGTTTGTGGCGTCTGGCACTGTAATTTGCACACTTTGTCTTATTGCGCCATGTTTTATTTTCTGTGCTTGTCTTGTATCTTGTGATTGTTTGTTGCCAGGGACGTCGTGGGTGGTTTCCTTCACCCATTGACTGGCAGGACGTCGTGGCAGTGAAATAACCTTAAGAACGAATAAAACACCAGTCAAACAAACAAAAAAAACAAACCAACAATCTTTTTCACCATGTTAGCCGTCCTGTGAATCTCTTTTATCTTGTTTTTGCATTTTGGCGAGCTATTTGAGGGAGCTTCATGTTGCCCTTTAGAAAACACCAAGCCGATCTGTTTTTGGTGTGTAGCACTGCAGTCAATTTTTACACACCTTAGCCCGTCATGTTAGTCCTGTGATTGTCGTGTATCTTACCATTGTGTTTTGCCGGTGGTGCCAAGAGTCGTTTCTTTCACCCATTGGGCTGGCACAGGTGATGGTCATATGAGCAAAATAACCTTGAGTATGGCGTAAAACCCTAATCCAACAAACAAACATTGATAGGTAGATCAACTTTGATGGAATCTAGTATCACTTCCAAACTGTACTCTGTGACCTTCATCACCTTGCACCTTTCACCAAAGACGCTCCATGTTCACTGGACACGCCGACAACCATCAGATGTAATCCTAGAGGGATGTTTTCTCTCAATCTTTCACCGCCCCAAGAGGCAGTGTATCCGGGAAGATAGAGTGGGGATGTTTCAACATCAACCCATTGCCACCGAGGTCTTAAGTGGAGGGGATCTAGTTCAGGTATAACCCATGTACCCGGATTTAAATTTTCCAAAGTATTGCCAATTAGAGAAAATAAATGTTATAATGGTTCTCTGATTACAACTAATGGTTGAAGATTGATGGCAAATTGCTGTATACCAAAGCTTTTCATTAGCTCTTGAGTTATTTCGACCAAATAGTGGGACATCGTGGAATGTGCCAAGTTTTCCGTTATCTATAACTATTGTTCCCAAACCCACACTTAATATATACTGTTACGTTATATGTTATATTGAAAAATAACAAGCTGTATCATAACAAATAGCACACAACCGTACTTTATTGATACCAAGCATTTAGGCATTTATTTCCCACGGCTCTGTTACATTAAATAGTTATCATTTTATATCGACTTTTCACCTACGTAGACATTGTTGGTGATGCTCTATACGGGTGCGTGTTTCAACTCAAACATTACTTACGTCATTTCTACAGTAAACCTATCCATTTTAATCAGATTGCTGAAAGGCAGATCAAAGTTTAGGGAATCGAGTATCAATTCCAAACTGCACTCTATGATCTTCAGCGGATGGTTAATGAGAGTTTCAGGATTCCTAGTGCATTCTGAACTAAGGGGGGGGGGGGGGGGGGGGGGGCCCCCCCCCCCCCCCCCCCCCCCCCCCCCCCCCCCCCCCCCCCCCCCCCCCCCCCCCCCCCCCCCCACACATGAAACCAATCTGTTGTGGTGTCTAGCTTTGTAAATATTCACACGTCTTATTGCACTTATTTAACAGTCCTGTGTTTGTCGTGTATCTTGCCACTGTGTTTTACCAGTGGTGCCAAGGGCGGTTTCCTTTACCAATTGGCTTGGCGCGCAGTCATATGAGCGAAATAACATTGAGTACGGCGTAATACCATAATCCAACAAACAAACATTGATAGGTAGATCGATGTTATGAGAATCTAGTATGACTTCCAAACTGTATTATGTGACCTTCATCACCTTTCACCTTTCAGTAAAGAAGTTCACTAGATGACCTTCACCATAAACGTTACACCGTGTTTATGTAACTTGTCAGTTTTTGAGGTGCTTTTATTTATTTGTCGAATTCGCCTATGCTGTTGAAATTATTGTACGCCGACAACCATCAGATATAATCTAGAGGGATGTTTTCTCTCAATCTTTCACCTGCCCCTGGAGCCTGTGTATCCGGGAAGGTAGAGTGGGGATGTTTCCACAACAACTCATTTAAGTGGAGGTGACCAAGTTCAGATGTAACCCATGTACCATTTAAATTTTCCAAAGTATTGACAATTAAAGAAAAAAAGGTAGCTATATTGGTTCTCTGATTGAACTAATGATTGAAGATTGATGGACAAATGCTTCCATTCCAAAGTTTGTCATTAAAGCCATCCATTCGACTAGAACTCTAGAGGTAAGGATTGGCAGGATGTGCCAGACTTAAATATTTTTAAAAACGAAATTACAGCTTATTAGAATCAGCGTACAACTATATGTGAGGAGAGCAGCAATCTATTGTTGACATTATGTGACTCGGCGGGATGTCGCATCAAGCATCTCCGGTATTACAAACTTTTGTTCCAAAATCCACATTTAATAGTATAATGTTATAGGTTAAATTGACAAAAAATAAGCTTTATCATAACAAATAGCACACAACCTAACCCTTCGTTATTCCGAGCATTCCAGGACTTTATTTCCTACGAGTCTCCGACTGTTTCTCTGAACTTTAACCATGTAATGTAGACTTTAACCTGCGCAGACATTGTTGATGGTAGTCTACCGAGGCTCCTGAAACAATCAAACATTAGTAAAGATGTTTCTGAAGTGAACCTATCCATTTTAATCTGTGTGTTGACAGGTAGATCAAAGTTGAGGGAATCGAGTATCAATTACATACTGCACTCGATGACCTTCATCGGATGGTTGATGGGAGCTTCATGGTTCCTTGTGTTCTCTGAGCTAAGGGGCCACAAAAAAACAATCTGTTGTGGTGTCTACTAGCTTTGTAAATATCCACACGTCTTATTCCACCATGTTAGCAGTCCAGTGATTGTTTTGTATCCTACCATTGTTTTTTGCCAGTGGTGCCAAGGGTGGTTTCCTTCACCAATTGGGCTAGCGCGCAGTCATATGAGTAAAATAACATTCAGTACGGCGTAAAACACCAGTCAATCAAACAAACAATATTTTTCACCATGTTAGCCGTCCTGTGATTCTCTTCTATCATTGTCACATGAGCGAAATAACATTGAGTACGGCGTAAAACCATAATCCAACAAACAAACATTGACAGGTAGATCGAAGGTGTAAGGGAATCTAGTATCACTTCCAAACTGTATTATGTGACCTTCATCACCTTTCACCCTTCACCAAAGAAACTCCCTGTTCACTGGATGACCTTCACTTCCCTACACCGTGTTTATGTAACTTGCCAGTTTTTGTGGGGCTTTTATTTATTTGTCGAATTCGCCTCAGCTGTTGGAATTATTGTACGCAGACAACCATCAGATGTAATCTAGAGGGATGTTTTCTCTCAATCTTTCACTGCCTCTGGAGCCTGTGTATCCGGGAAGGTAGAGTGGGGATGTTTCAACAACAACACATTGCCACCGAGGTCTTAAGTGGAGGTGATTCAGTTCAGATATAACCCATGTACCATTTAAATTTCCAAAGTATTGTCAATTAAAGGAAGTTAATGCTATATATTGATCTCTGATTAAACTAATGGTTTAAGATTGGTGGAAAGATGCCGTATACAAAAGCTTATCAGGAACACAAGTGCGCCCCACTAGTACGCCAGTGGTCAGGAAGGATGGTAAACGGGAAGTTGCTCCTGCCCTGATGATCCTCGTGCTACGGGGCACACTGAACCGATTTCTTCTGTTGTCTTGCACTGGCACACCGTAAATTACGTACTTCGTCTGAATTATTCTCGTTTGGCTTTGTGTGATTGTCTTGTGTTGCCATTGTTTGTTACCAGTTTTGTGGTTCCCTTCAATCCAGCCCGCGGGCGGTTGGAGGGAGCTTCATATGGCCCTGGTGCTCTCAGAGCTAAGGGGCAACACGAAGCCGATCTGTTTTGGCGTCCTGTGGTTTTCTTGAATCTTGTCATAGTTTGTTGCCAGTGGCGTCAGGGGTGGTTTTCTTCACCCAATGGGCTGGCACACCGTCATATGGGTGAAATAACCTTAAGTACGGCGTAAAACCCCATCAACAAAAAAACAAACAAATCAATCCAGCCCTCTGGCTAAGGGCAGCATATCCCGTATGTAGTCAAGCTATCTTTACTAAGCAATAGAGGCAAATAAATTTTCCAAAAGTGCAAAATATTAAACATAATATGGTTGTGTTAGTGTGACTCTTTATTGTGGGGGTACATCGAGGTCATATAACTGAAATACTGTTTAAAACAGTGTTAAACACCAATTAATTCAACGACTGGTTTTCTTCACTCCGCTGGTATGCCGTCATATGAGTGAAATAACCTTCAGTATGGCGAGAAACACTAAGCAAACAAACTTTGAGAAGGACGAAAAACAAACAAACACAAAAACAGACTCAGACTTCGTAGAAGTTCTATTCTTCAAAATATGTGTAATGGAAAGTCGGAGATGTTTAACAGAAGTAAAAAAAAAATCAAAACAACCAAAACACTTCTCTGCTGGCTTTACTCATATGTTCACCTCAAATTGTTATCATTTCTCGTTAATGATTTCAACAGTTCTACAGCAATTTATCTTGGTTTAAGTCCATGACTTTTTCCAAACCGGGTGCCCAGATGGTTGTGGCGTCACACAAAACAACTCAATGTCAGAGTTGTTGAAGTCCTACAATCTTAACAGTCTGCAAACTTTGGTCTTACTGACCTGTTGCTCTCTCTCCCCTCTCCCCCAACACACGCGCACATATGTCTATTAGATGTACTTTCCCTGTCAGCAGTCTACATCCCTCGTGCCTACAAACACATTTTTTCTATAACATGCTGATACGAGGAGATAAGTTTCTCCTAAAAGACAGCCCCGGGTCTCAATATAGATAACATATAAACAGAAATGATATCTATTATACAGCTGTATCAAAGATTGAGCTGCAAATAACCTCACTGTTTCGTGTTCTTAACTTGTCTGTTTTTATTCGGAAGCAGAACTCGCGTAAATTGATTCCAGTTGTTTGCGTTAAGGCTGGTCATTGGTAGAAATGTTACCCGATTGTTTACAGATGAAGGTATTGATTGGCTAAAGGGACATTTGTCTCTTAGCAACCGACGTCATCTTTTTTTCAGATACAAAGGATATTGACACTTTGATTTATAAAAACAACGGATGCTTGATGGCGCCTTCACTATGTAGATAGTAGATTCGTGTTCTATAATTTGATAACTGTGTTTTGTGAGATTTTTTTTTTATCTTAACACCGATGGCTTTAGTAGTTTGAGCGTACGTTTCCAATCTTGTTCCAAATCGCCTATCTCCGGTAACTTCCGTCCCTTTCGATTATCGGCTTTGGTGCATTGAATGGCTTTTTTCAGGCCATTTGCGCCGTATTTGGCCCTAGCATACAATGGAGATAAACGTATCCTATATGACCTCAGGTGCATACCACACCAATAAAAATCAACATAGAGCAAATAACAGCAGAGAAAATAGGGAAATGAAATCGAACTTTCGGTCGGTCGAATTGGCCAATTACGACTGGAGAATCAAGTCACGTGAAGTGTTAAAATGGCACCATAGGTCGATTGATCAGGTCAAGGGGCAATGGCCTCGCTTTAGTTCAATAACTCATTCAAAATGCCTAGTTATTACATACATGTTCAATTACCCCTGGGCCCCGTGCCGTGGCTCAGTGGTTAGCGTGTCTGATTCTGATCCCCCTCCAATGTACCGTATAAGGGTTCGAGCCCCCAGTCGACCACAGGTATATGAGGGAGTCACATGAGGTGACTCCGGCTATAGCGGGTGG
>JAUELC010150072.1:0-11273 GCA_031471745.1 Cryptochiton stelleri
GGGGCGATACTCTGTAACGGACATAGAAGCTATGACGATTTGTCCTTGAAACTCGAGACCAGCACGTGCCTGTCTCATTTATACATGGTCGAGCTCTTAGATTTGGCCTAATGACTGACAACTGGCTCATTTATGCATAACGGCGTATAATAAAGAATGCTAATTTAATCGTTTATTTTTAAACATGCCTGCAGCTATCGACTAGGTGTTAAGGTTAAGACGCACATATAAACAGACACATGCTGTAACTAGGTGCAATATCAAGAACTACAGATCTAACAGACATACTGTGAGTTAAATGTTCTCTTCTTGCGTTTACTTGTTTGTTTCTGGCAATGGTGTAACAACCGACGTTTTACTCACGAGCCTTGTCGCCATGCCAAGAGAAAGTATAATATTGGCGACCAAAGCATCGGCGAAAATATCGTCAAACAATTATAATCTCGATGTTTTTTTCTGATCACCGCCAAAGTCACCATTACTTAAGGTAAAATCTCAACCATACCGTGAGCAAGAAGGCCGTCAAATGCGAGGATGATATTTTATAAAACATAATCTAGATATTCTCACCTCACGACCTTGGTGGGGTCGAGAAGGTCGGGAAATCATTGTAGTATCGACAATTCGACATTCTCATTCCCGCCAAGTTGATACAAACTGCGTGAAGTACGAGATTTTAAGAAACATAAATCCGACCTTTTGATTGCATTTGCTTGACGATGTTCTCGTCCCCGTTAAGGTTACCAATGTTATACTTTATCGCTCTTGGCGGGTAATTGTGGGGGAGGAAAAGGTCGCTTAAATCACCACACTAATAGGTCACTCAAAATATTGACAAACAAATATTAAGAAGAATTTTTGGAAATATCTATTGACAAATAGTTTGAGTTATAGAGACACGGATCTTGTGGGGCGAAAAGACCACAATGCAATTCAATACTTTATGGTCTCTGATCTATCAATCTCTAAATTTTATCAAAGATTGAAATTCGATTTTTATTGCTTTTAAAGATAACCGTTTGCACGAATATAAGGAATAGCATTATTGATAATTAAATGCAAGAAACGAAAAGAAAAAGAAGAAACACAACATAAATTTATCTATAATTTTATCTATTACAGACTTCAATGATGGGTACCTTGGTGAAAGTGTTGAAGATTTTACGTTTTATTATCATATTTGTTGTTATTGAATTATCTGCCATCTTGTGTCGAATTTTCCCGCCACTTCGTAGTTTAGCAAAGAGAGCTTTACCCAAAGACATCAGAGACGTAGATACTTTTATAAGAAGCCTCACATTTTGGGAACCGAGGTTTGAAATGTATCGAACTTTGTACGTGGACACGTTTATGGAGGCAGAAGTCATGAAACCTGCTTTTAATACGGCTGTCATTGATCTTAATGGCGTATCTCATCGGCTGTTTGATTTCACCAAGAAAGGGCGCCCCCTGGTGATAAACTTTGGCAGTTGCACGTGACCACCGTTCATGATGCAACAGAGGCTTTTCAAACGTCTCGTGGATGAGTTCTCTTCGTCAGCGGATTTTTTGGTTGTTTATATTGAAGAAGCACATCCTTATAATCCTAAATTAATATCTCCTGGTCATATTAAAAAACACAAAACTCTGTCTGATAGAATATTATCAGCTCAAATTCTTGCTGACGTAGATTACGGTTGCGATGTTGTTGTTGACAACATGGCGGACACTGGTATGTACACATATGGTGGCCGACCAGAGAAGCTAGCCATTTTGCTAGATGGAATAATTGTTTATCTTGGAAACCGGGGACCATTTGGTTACAAGGTGGAAGAGGTGGAAATATGGCTTTATCGTTATACTGGTTAGAAACAAGAGTAATTAATAATTGTCAAATCTTCATAAGTTTTATATTAGTAATATCAGAAGTCTATTAAACAGAAGTGCGCAACGCCCATTGTCCAAGCACAACGGCATTGAGATACTTGTCAAGCTTTTAACGGTTCATGTAACGTAATGTGCACAGATTATCTGATATTTGTCCAGTACCGCGCAGTTTGAATTTCATTTAGAAAAATGGTGAATCATGGGTAATAAACTAATAGCTTAAAGCGGCTGTGTTAAATAACAATAATAATAATGATAAACTTTTTTTTTCACAGAAATCTATTCGGCCAAAGAGGCTGATCTTCTGCAGAGCTGAGATAAGAATGTACATACTTACACATTTACTTGTAAGAATAATAAATGTAGGATCTATAAATTTTTTTATAATTATATATATATATTAAAATACATCATGTAAAAAAATTAGTATTATTTACAAAATAATGGAATATATGATAATATAATTTAAAAAAAAATAGAAAAAAATAAATAAATAAATAAAAAATAAATAAATAAATTTAAAGCATCAAGTTGCAAACGGATCACAGCTGTTCCCATGTAATAACTTATTCTTGTATATAAAATGCATGAACAAACTAAAAAAAAGTCATTTGTCAACTAGAAATGATATAAATAGTAAAACACGATTTCCCATGATTCATCAGGCAGTGCGATGTTCAAACGTCATATACTATACACTGTGGGGCGCTCCTGCTAAGAGCTGTCCTAGGAATTGGTTAAACGCCGTTGAGATGGAGTAAATGGGGCTTTGCATACTTCTAGTTAACTGACTTTTGATAATATGTTTTTAATTAAAATTGATGATGTTTTTTTTTAATATAATAAGAATGATACTGTATTTTAAAATTAAGTTTGATAATTTGTTTTTATATTGAGGTAGATAATGTGTGTTTATGTTAAGGCTGATAAGGTCTTTTTTATATTAAGACTGATAAGGTGTTTTTAAATTAAATTTGCAAATGTTTTTTTTTAAATTGACTGATAAAGTGCCTTTGAATTAATATTGATAATTGGTATGGATGTGTTTCACTGAATTGGATAAGAAAAGCATTAAACTGCAATATTATCTTATAGCTTTCGAAAATGGACTATTTGCATTATCAAGGGGATCTGTTGTTTGTTGACATCCTTATGGAACGCATTAAATGAAGGGCGCTGGTTCAAGACCGTCTCTATAGACTGGGTACATGAATGAGGTTCACCGGTGACTTGAGTGGTACTCTCAAGGATCATTGGCTTTTTATACCATCTATACCCTTTTGTTTCAGCCTCTGATAAATAAGGATCTGTTTGATGGGATGACCACCAGAGGGAGTATTTCAAAAGAAATCAATTAGGTCATTCATTAGGGCGTGTCAGGCTGCATTTGTTTACGTGGTATATTAGGACTTCGTCGTTTAATTGGCTCTCTGTGAAATTGGAAGCCAATCAGTGCTTGTATGAAGTGTCGGACTATAAACGACAGGCAATATCCAGAAAACCGGTCGAAGTTTATCAGCGGCTGAAACAAAAGGGTTTGTGTATATCGATAGCCGCTCATCCAGGAGCGTGCTTTAGCGGTTCCCTTTCGGATTTCCGCCGAGCACCAGTGATACAAAATCGTCAGCAGTGATGTACGTTAAACACCCAGAAACACCCTTTATCAAGCATTTGTTAGGTGATGGAATGTATATAAAAGTCTCCCTAACCGTTGAAAATAGTAAGCTTTACCACAGTTCGAAGTGAAAGAGTTTACACATTTTAAACATCGAGCTAACGCCCTGGGCTGGGTTGCTCAACAGATAAACCAGGTTTAACTGCGTAACGACACAGACAAACTAAATTGCAACGTGACGTCGTACAACAATGGTTAAAAGTTAATACCACTTTAAACAACTGGCCCCTGGACCGAAAAAAACTCATCCACATCGAACTGTGGTAAAATTTACGATATACCCTGGTTTGGGAAACATTACTTCTTATGTGAACCACGCACGGTATTTACTACAAAACAACCTATAGACCTATTGCACCTGACTTACTGTCTAACGCATATAGACATATTATAATTGACAGGTATAACACCCATTGCTCACACTACAACCCCGATAACCCACTGCTGAGCCATTGGTTATTGATATCGTAATGTATACTAGTGATACTATGACACAGTTCACTCGTCACAAAAAGATAGCATCACGTTTTCGACGTCATCACTATTGTGACGTCACGGTGATGTCTTTGTTATATACTTTGTTGCAAGTGGACGTTCATGTGCCAGAGAAATCGTTCCATGACGTCGCCATCGGATATTGTACAACAATAGAAAGATAGAGATAGAAACGTTGTGTTCAATAAATAAGAAGTTGTTATCCATAACAATCTACTTTCATCTTATATGGTACAACAATGTTTATCCTTACCAGCCATGGAAAAAAATATAAACAAATTTACACGAAAATCACCCCAAAACGCAAAAACAAAATTTGTAGTGTGATAATAAGATTATCCAACACGAACCTATGTTTTACGACGAATATCAATCTCGGCTACTAATTTAGAAAATCAATCGCGTCGGGCTCGTAATTTTGTTAAAGTAATACATCGTGTAGTCTCGGGTGATATTCATCGTTATACATGGGCTCTCGTTGGTTAACCTCTGTGTACATAGTTTACAATGAGATTTAATCTCGTCACAAGTGGCCTCACGCGCTTGGCATATAAGTAATATGAAATATGTTCTATATATTAACTTGTTACATAACTGCGCAACTATGACATTGCTGGAGTAATAACGTAATTTGTTTAGTCCACCATACAGGACACAACATCAAATCGTATACCTAACCCTAAACATGGCCTGATATCTAACATGATGGGCCTACATACCCATAGTTTTTGCTTTATCTTAAATCATAACCCTAAGCAAACTTTGAAATTAGCCCTAAACTTAAATATAAACCAAACCTTAAATATTAACCCAAACATGACCTGATATCTAACTTAGTACATTTATCGTATGTTCGGATTTATCCTAAATCATAACCCTAACCAATCTTTGAAATTAGCCCTAAACTTAAACATAAACCAAACCTTAAATATTAGCCCAAACATGTCCTGATATCTAACTTAATACATACTCGTATGTTCAGATTTATCTTAAATTATAACCCTAAGCTAACTATGAAATTAACTCTAAATATAACCTTAAACCATACCTTAAATTTTAAGTCCGATATCTCCCTTATAGCTAACATGACGAATATTTCCGTTATGTTTGCTTTAAGTAACATGCTACATTCTTCATTCTACTGTTTCTTTCATTTTTCTTTTGATATTAATATTCGGAATCTTTCGCAATTCCCTATATCTTTCTGTATATTTCTGTACTTGTTGTCTTATGTTTACATTTATATTACTATAGTAATTGTATTTGCTACAAATATCTGTTTATGACGGCTGGAATTAAAATGTTAAACATTTCAGCTCGATGTCTCAGTTATATGGAATAAATATTCAATTAAATTAAATTTTAACTTCTTCTTTTTTCTCCTGCATATTTTGTATCCCGACTGACCTGTGTTAGAAACACATCACCAGCAAAAAAAAAGTTGTTTTTCTGTGATGGTAAAAACTGAAACAAAATGACGTAACGTGTGGCAATGCAGGTCTTTTGTGGTCGTTTGAACATTATAATAAGAATGAAGATCGGCTCTTTATGAAAAGGTACATGTAAGATCTGCGTCTGCGGCATGTAAGGCTTGCGCTACGATACAAGGGCTAAAGGGGTAAAATGCATTATTGTTCAAAATCTCCGGTAACTTCCGTCCCCTTCGATTAACTGTTTTCGTGTATTGAATTGCCATCGTTAGGGTCATTTGTCTCGCTTTTGAGTTTACTAACTCATCCAAAGTTACAAAATTAGTCATTGCCTACAAGGGCAATAATCAGAGTGAATCAATTAGACCGTTTTATACAAATGGGGTATATCGGTATGGCCAGTGCAGATCACGTGCATAAATCAGTCACCTGTTAAGTCAATCTGATTATCGCTAGATCCTCTATGTGCTATGTGATCAAGACGGATCTCTGTAGTCTCGTGTAAACCAGACCCTTCTCGCGTTAACTTGCGTTAACATACACGGGACAATTGTCCATATAGTGAAATTCGACATGTCAGTCATTAAAGACGAAAAGACAGTCTTATATGCCATACAGCTGTAGTGATGTCGTGTCACGAAACGTACTGTCTGTTAATGAATCAGTGTACAGTTAGTTTATACACAATGTCATGTATCGCTATATCTTGCCCTGTGCTTGGTGTGGCCTTTTGTGTGCAGTAATTGACATCTCCACCTAAAGTAAGTCGTTTTCAAAATGTCCCCACCGAGCCTCATAAATCCGTCTTGATCACGCTGTAGGCCCTATATATAGGGTGTCGCGAAAATCAGATTGCTGTTACGGCCCAGCCACACGGTACATTGGCATCATGCCTAGTATTGACAGTTCAACTGAAAACACCAGTTTCAGAAGTCAGGCAGTCACTTCACCGTCCACGTCCTGGCCAGCCATGTGCCATAACATATCGACAATATCGACATCTTACCCTGATCCATCTAACAGGTGCCACCCAACAACCCGCCTGGTGTCCGTGGGCGTCTTGATATCACCAGCGACCAAACCGTACTACGTAGGCATTATGGGATGTTGGCGCAACTTCTAAGCACCTGACCATGGGCCTATTTTTACGCATTGACACCGACACCAACGACTTCACTGGTCAAGGACATATCGTCGTTTGGCTACAGTGACATTGGCTATGTTTACGGATGAATCCTGCTTTCAACTCTGTCAGTCAGACGGATGAATTCGTGTCTGGTGGCGACAAAGTGAGCGTTATACAGAATGTTGCATGCGACGGGCAGATCGTTTGGACGGATGTAGTTTCATGGTGCGGGATGGCAGTAGTTTCCTGTGTCCATAACAAATCCCCACTGCCTGGGTTTCAAGGTAAAGTGACAGCCATACCATAATGACATCGACCTTGTGTTCTTGTGTAATTTCAGCTTTTCTGTCCTGTTGTTGTGAATTTCCCCGAACTACAACACATAGCAAAAGGCTCAGGCTCACCTAATTGTCAGGATGGAGACCGAGCGGTTTCTTGCTTCTTGTGTTGTCTGTGTCCGATGTTGTTTTGGTCGGATAATGTATTTGCTTAATATTATTGGCGCGTGCCATCCCCACATGGGAATGATTGGCGCTACCTTCTGTCGTCTAAGGGCCTCACAAGCCAGGTCATTCCCCAAACCGGACGAGTCCACTTTATCGTCAGGGGCCCCAGTCACTACACTGTCATTAAATGTTGAAACATGCAATTGCATTCGTATAATTCACCGCCAGTGATTGTAGTAATTCTTCACACTGGCCTCTCTGTTCCAACCTATGGTTTCGTACAGACTTCGTTTTATTTTGGTGATGCGTTTCTTACGTTGATCCTTATATTAATATGTGTTTCTTGTGGTGGTCGCGCAACGGCTTGGTGGGTAGTGCATTGACCTGATGATCCCCGCCCAATGTACCAGACAGGTTCGAAGCTCATTTGTAAAAAGCTGTCAAATTGATTCACTGTGGTTATTGACCTTGTATGTAATATCTAGTCATTTTGAATGTGTTAGTGAACTCCAAAGCGAGGCCACTGACCCTTGACCTGATCAATGGACCTATGACGCCATTTCAACTTTTCACGTTATTTGATTCCCCAATTGTAATTGGTCCATTCTAGGTAATAGTATGATGAATAGTTCTATTTTATTTCCCTTTTTTCCCTTGACGACAATGCAATTAACGAATAATTCTCTATCTTCGAATTAAAACAAGCTTAGACAAATAAAAAATGGTCAACGCCTAGGGATGACAATATAAGTTATTCAATGCTTAAACATTTACTTGATAAATGTCTTGAGTTACTTCTTCTTTTGTAAAACTGTGTGTGGACCAAGATGACCTTGCCTTTAGCATGGAAGGAAGCTACACTAATTCTAGTGGCAAAGCCCGGCACGAATTTCTCCCTTCCAACGTCGTATCGGATTATAGCCTTAACTTCAACCCTATGTAAAGTCATGGAGACTATGGTAAACTCCAGATTAGTCTGGTATTTTAATAAGAACAATATTTACTCTCAAAAGCAGAGTGGCTGCCGTTCAGCTAGATCCACTACCGACCATGTTGTGTCCTTTGAATCGTCGGCTGTCAAAGTATTTTCAAATAAAGAATCTGTGTTTGCAGTTTTTCTGGACATCGAAAATGCATATGACATGGTATGGAAGCATGGTCCTTTAATAAAGCTACGGGGTATGGTAATTGGTGGATGTTACTTGGGTGTGTAAAACGTTTTCTTGTTCGTATCGGTAATGTATAGTCACGTTCTGTTATTGTGGAAAGTGGCGTACTTCAATGGTAGTGTAGTTTCCCCCGCATTATTCAATATGGCGATCAGCGATCTTCCCGCTATACTTTACCCGAAATTAAATTGTATTTGTTTTGCACATGACAAAGTGATCTAGTTCTATCACGAAATCTTCAGTTAGCCTAGAAATATAGACAGCACGGATTGGATGTTATCTCTACCTGGAGTAAGTTATGGGGCTTCAAATCTGTGTCAACCAAGACTGATGCCGCCGTGTTCACACGAAAAAGATCTCTCCCATCAATATCTGTACATATGAACAATATTATTGTTCAAATATCTCCCACATTTCGATATCTTGGGGTTATTTTCGATACTCAACTTACCTGGAGAGATAATATAAACTTTACTGTTACTAAATGCAAAACAAAATCTTTATCTCACGAGATGTGTGTCTGAAAAGACATGGGTCGCTGATGAGCACTGTCTTATCTTAAGGTACAGAGCTCTTATTCGCTCCCGATAAGACTATGTTGTGAAGCGTACGAGTCTGCCTGCGTCACATTGAAACCAAAGCTTGACTCTATCCCGTGTTCAGCACTCCGTATTTCAACTGGTTCGTTAAAACTATACCACTTAACGTATTACAACACATTATGTAATGAATGACCTTTATGTAATGAATGTAATGTAATATAATGTAATGTAATTATGTAATGAATGCTCACTGGCAGTTCCGATCTCAAAAATTTGGGGTGAAACTGAAAACGTCACAGGGTAATTCTGCTGTAGATATTTTGTTGGAATCCTATTATGGTTCAAATTTTATGCAGGAAGTTAAAAAAGAGCCTTTTATTGTCCGTGCTTCACGTTTAATTGACAAGTTACATATTGGTGAATTTAAAATCTGGAGTAGCTTTGTTCCTCCGTTTCCTCCCTCGAAGATTCGTCTTCCATATATTTCAAATAAGTTGCACATTAATATCAAGAAATCTGACAACCTTCAGCTGATTTCAGGTTATAGCAAAGACTATATTAAGAGTAACTGGGGTGAATATCTACAGATATACACGGTTCTTCGAAATGTCCGGTGTCTGGTAAAGTCGGCTGTGCGTTTTGTGTGCCTGAATTGTCACATTGTAAAAACTGTAGAAATAGCAATGATGTATCCGACATACACAATGTGGTATGAAGACCCCACCTTGAAATTGAATGTTATGGAGACATACACAATGTGACATGGACACCCCACCCTACAATTGAATGGTATGGAGACATACACAATGTGGCATGAACACCCCATCTTTTAATTGAATATAATGGAGATATACACAATGTGGCATGAACTCCCAACCCTGCAATTAAATGTTATGGAGGCATACACAATGTGGCATGAACACCCCACCCTTCAATTGCATGTTATGGAGACATACACAATGTGGCATGAAACCCCCACTCTACAATTGAATGGTATGGAAACATACACAATTTGGCATGAACACCCCACCCTACAATTGAATGCTGTATTAAGTAATATAGTTAATGTTATGGAAACCTACATAATGTGACATGAACACCCCACCCTACAATTGATTGTTACGAAGACATACACAATGTGGCAAGAACACCCCACCCTACAATTGAATGTTATGGAGACATACACAATGTGACATGAACACCCCACCCTACAATTGAATGTTACGGAGGCATACACAATGTGACATGAACACCCCACCCTATAATTCAATGTTATGGGGACATACACAATGTGACATGAACACCCCACACTTCGATTGAATGTTACAGAGACAAACACAATGTGGCAAGAACACCCCACCCTTCGATTGAATGTTATGGAGACATACACAATGTGACATGAACACCTCACCATACAATTAAATGTTATTGAGACATACACAATGCGACATTAACACCCCACCCTACAATTAAACGTTACGGAGACATACACAATGTGACATGAACACCCCACCCTATCATTGAATGTTATGGAGACATACACAATATGACATGAACACCCCACCCTTCGATTGAATGTTATAGAGACAAACACAATGTGGTAAGAACACCCCACCCTACAATTGAATGTTATAGAGACATACACAATGTGACATGAACACCCCAACCTACAATTGAATGTTATAGAGACAAACACAATGTGACATGAACACCTCAACCTACAATTGAATGTTATGGAGACATACACAATGTGACATGAACACCCCAACCTACAATTGAATGGTATGGAGACAGACTCAATGTGGCAAGAACACCCCACCCTACAATTGAATGTTATGGAGACATACACAATGTGGCATGAACACCCCACCCTTCGATTGAACATTATAGAGACATACACAATGTGGCATGAACACCTCACCCTATAATTGAATATTATATGAAGATATATACTTCATGCTATGGAGACATACACAAAGTGGCATGAACACCCCACCCTACAATTGAATGTTATGGAGACATACACAATGTGCATGAACACCCCACCCTACAATTGAATGTTATGGAGACATACACAATGTGGCATGAACACCCCACACTTCGATTGAACGTTATAGAGACGTAAACAATGTGGCATGAACACCCCCACCCTACAATTGAATGGTATGGAAACATAACAATGTGGCATGAACACCCCATCTTTTAATTGAATATAATGGAGATATACACAATGTGGCATGAACACCCCACCCTACACTTAAATGTTATTAAGGCATACACAATGTGGCAAGAACACCCCACCCTACAATTGAATATTATGGAGACATACACAATGTGACATGAACACCCCATCTTTTAATTGAATATGATGGAGATATACACAATGTGACATGAACACCCCACCCTATAATTCAATGTTATATGAAGATATATACTTCATGCTATGAAGACATACACAATGTGGCATGAACACCCCACACTTCGATTGAACGTTATAGAGACGTAAACAATGTGGCATGAACAC
>JAUELC010150183.1:0-11273 GCA_031471745.1 Cryptochiton stelleri
TAAATGCACCGATGACCGTATGTCCTGGAGCCTGCTCCTCTGCGTTTGGAAGCCTACAGGAGTACCAAGTGATAAAATATACTGTACAGAGACATTGGTAATGTATTTTTGGCCAAGGGGTTGAACATGAAATAAAGGTTCCTTATTAATAATACCATGCGAAACGAATAGACACCAGATTTTATTTTCTATTCTCGTACATGTCACTTCTATGTTAACGGCCGACGATGAGGAAATAAATACTCCGTCAAAATGAGTCCTTCGTTCCTCGTAGTTTTGCACTTGTGTACTTTGTGTTAAGATTGTCAGTGAAACTAACAGATTTAAGTGATATTCTCCAATGTTTAAAATATCACTAAACAATGTCTTCCAGCGTATCGTGTTTGTTTAATTCTCTCACCTCCCTATAGAACACGAGATTATTTGCACTCGGACATCGATGAATCATATGTGTGATAATACACAGGCTTATTGTAGTAACACTTTATACTGACAGGACATTTGTTATTCGGGGACTCCATTATATTCACCAAACAAAAATATTTGTTAGACACAATTCCTGTGGTGAGGCTAATTTCTCAGCCCCATGAAGTTAACACATACAACTAATACGATGATTTCAGACAGAAACTATTAAGAGCCGTGTTTCTTATAAATGTTGCCCTACTGGTTGGGACATGTGTTAAAGTGTATGTCGGAACTCAGTTCGGTCACATTGTTAATTTGTATTTATTTTTCTACTGATATTTTGTATATCTGATAAAAAGTATATGTATGCTAAATGAGTAAGGCTTAAGCTATAACAAAGATTCTATTCTTTTCTATTACCCGGGTGAACTGAAATATTTGCGATCTTTAAAAATGAAGTAACTTCCTGAATTTATTCATTTTCTAGAATGATGAGAGACGCTTTGACATGTAATGACTCTCATTGGATCTGTCTAATCAGTTTATATATGACACCCCATTCCCGTTCCAAAAAAGTACAGCTCGGTTTTGGAAGCGAACATTTATAATTTAGCCTGACAAAGTCTGGTTTACGATAGTGTTATCACTATTATCAGAAGTCTATTAACTAGAAGTAAGCAACGCCCAATTTACTCCAGTTCAACGGCATTGAAGAGCTTTTAAGAGTAGCGCCCTCTAGTGTACAGTATATGAAGTTTAAAACTCGCAACTCATCTGATGAATCCTGGGAAACCCTGTTTAACTTTGTATAGCCTGTCTAGTTGAATAATAATTTTTTTCTTCAGTTTTTTCATGCATTTTACATATCAAAAAAAAGTATTTCAATGGGAAGCCCTGCAATTGCTTAATTGGTGGATTTAATAGCGCCTATAGCGCCTTTTAGCTATTAGTTTATTACCCAGGATTCACCATTTGATTCTAAAAATGAAACTGCGCGGAACGGTTAACTATAATATCTTCTGCGCAGCCTACGTCGTATGAAACGTTAACAACTGGCCAAAAGCCACAATGCCGTTGAACACGTATAATGGGTGTGTGTATAATAAAGCATCCAGACGGCTCCTTCGTTATAAGACAGGCTGTAGCACCAGTTGGATGTTTTGTATAAACAATGTGCCATCGTTTGGCAAAGCTACTCGCAGATCCGTCTGCTCATTTAAATGCAATGTTGTGAGAACACCCTTGGTCAAACAATATTGAATAGTGATATTGTTTTGTTCTCCAAGATACATCAACAGCTTTATACAGCCATAGGCCTACTTGACCAATGTATACTCTGTAATAACTTATATGCAACTTATATGGACATATGCTTGAAATAAAATATATTATTGTATATTATTATAATGGGCGTTGTGCACTTCTGGTTAAGAGACTTCTGCCATAACTGTTTGCTGAAGGGTTTTCATATCTTGTTTCTATAAGTGTTTCTCTTACTGCTTTATCTATAAGTGCCGAGCTCGCCTCTGGAAAATGCAGTTCCTCATTGGAGCAGAATGCAGTTTAACGTGCGGCTTCAAAGATCCTAGTCCTCTGACCAAGGGCAGCATGTTTCGAGCACAGTCATGCTGTCTTTACTTAGCACTGGAGGAAAATTCATTTTACAACAGAGCAAAACACTTCACAGTTTGTTGGTTGTGTTGGTGTGGCTATTTACTGTTGGAGTACACTGCCGTCGTATAAGTAAAGCACCCTTAAGCACGGCATTAAACGCCAATCAATCCAATCCAATTCACAGGCCGTATTTTGGATTGCTAAAGTAAGGCGTTCTAGGGTCAATTCACTTTAAAACGCTTGTCAGGCGACTCTCTCTGATTTGACACAAACAAGACTAATTCAAAACGTTAGTCGTAAATCTTCCGTCAAGTGAGTTACCGGAGATAGGTGATTTGGAACAAGAATGAATTGAAACAAACCTGAATGAAAGTCAGCACAATATTAAAACCCAATTCCAAAGCGATCTGATATACGAATGTCTACGCCATCACTAAGTTCCTATTTATAAAGAGGTTATCGTGCCCGTGGACTTCCACTCTCCAAGCAAGATTTTTCGTTCGAATCTGTGCATACGTACGATAGAAACATAGTGTTAAATGAGAAACAAAGAGAGAGATTTATATAGCCCAACGGAAGGCCGATTTAATTGTTAGCATGAGGATAGGATACGTCAATAACATATTTTTGTTCGTATGCCATTTTCAAATTTATATCTTGTGACCAGACAATCACGTGAAATAAAAGAAGTGCTGAGCCCACCACAGAGGTTAAGTGAGCCGATGGTAGAGATTGGTGGACTTCTGGAACACAGTCTAATTGCTCATTCTCTCATACTACGAAATGTCATCCCCAGGGGAATCACACACCTTGTTCGACGAAAGAACTGCGAAAAACATTAAGGTGTTGCAATTATGGTAATAACTGTTTCCCATACATATCTATAGTGGCCCTGGCCGTTTTCTTTGCCAGGTCTGAGTTCATCGATGAGCCTATTCTCTGGAGCCTTTGATCATCGTTTGGAATACAAGAATATGAAGTGATAAAAATAGAGTTTCTTGATGTTTGAATGGAGATATTGGTAAATGTAGTATATGTCCATGGAGTAAAAGGTGAAAAGAGGGTTCCTCAATAATAACATGATGGGTATATAGAGGATATTGCACAGTGCAGATTAAATACCGTTTTTATGGCTTGAGTGCATGTTGGAAGTGATAACTCCCGAGACCCGAAGAGTCGACTGGGTTTTCACTTCCACCATGCACTCGAGCATAGTTTGGATTATACAAACATTGAATGTTTGAGAAAGGAACATCATGATTTGTCATCTCGAGGCATTGATGTTCAACGAGCGCGAAGCGCTAGTATGTTTCTTTCTCAGACATGCAATATTTGTTTTGTTATACCGAATGTAGGCCTAGTTTGATTATTACTTGATTAATTTGTTACCTTGAGCAGCTCCTAGTCACAAAGTAGACAGCCTAGCAGATGACCGTCGCATCAAAACAAACTGCCGATACCAAAGAAAGGGGAGATAATTTGGTCAAGCCCTGTACATTTTCACATTTGATCTTATTGAATTTTTGAGTCATGTGATTTCTTGTTATTGTTTGTTGCCTGGGACGTCGGGAGTGGTTTCCGTCACCCATGGGGCACGCCGTAATATGAATGAAATGACATGGCCAATGATATGTGTCTTTGAATATCTAATCGCGTTTGTGCTATCATGGTGAGAAGTGCTCGTGAGAAAATGTACCCTCGTGTGTCTCCGATCCAGGTCTATTATGGCCACATAGACAGGCTACAGTCAATCATTGCCTACTGGACCCCATTTACATCGAGAACACCTGTGAGTGGAGAAGTCAGATTCTTAAAAGGGGAAGAACATAATAATAAAGTTTGTCTAAAAATGAAAAACGTACACAGCAATTATGACCGTTGACCTCAGAGAACACCTTGAGTGGAGAAGTCAGATTGTTAAAAGGGCAAACATATAATAATAAAAGTAGTCTAAAAATGAAAACCGTACACAGCAATTATCACAAGCGGTTTCCTTAGTGTGCTGACTTGTTTGATAATCTAGCGAGAGCAATACAAATCATTGAGTTGGATGGCGGACATATAGGTGGTATCTCCGACCCTAACATTCACAGTGACTCAATAACTATCCATTGAAATCACGGTTAATCACCGCACAAAATTGTGTTTCATTGAATACACAGCCATACAATCGTTATGAAGGATTTTTGCCAGTACTTTTTTAATAATAGTTCAGGTCGGTAAGACACAATCTAACTGGCATAATCAAAGTCAGTATGCAATAGAATGCTTTCCGTGGCTCTTCCGACATTATGAAATAATTCTTCAACATCAATTGTATTTGATAGTCCGTCCAAGTAGACTCTTTTCATTTTTACTCATCTTTTGCAACTTTACAATGTGAAGTGCCCCCCCCCCCCCTCCCGAAAAACAAAACAACATAATTATGCTGTGTATTCTGTCAAGGTGTAATCCGCATTGCAGTGAAAATCGTTCTTCCGCAACCTGATCCACAGATATTCTTTTGATAGCAAATCTTTTAAGGTTACTTTGTTATCTTTTAAAACATTCATTTTGTTGTCATTTGGGGAAAATAAATGCGTTTATCAGATTATTTATTTCTTTTATTTAGTGTGAACAATAGATTTGCTGTCAGACGAAAACAAAGTGAATGTCGTTTGTTATCCAGAAAACAGTTCATTCCATTCTGTCCAAGATAAACTTAGTGGGAGAAAGCCACTGACTGCGATTGTTTACATTCAGACTGTTTTCTCATCAAAAAGATCCCTTTGATACAAATGGAACGATATTGTCACACAAAGATGTTAAACGAATACATTGGTTGCTATTGTGTTCTTTTGCCAGTGTTATCGATGTCGTAAAAATGGGAATTTGTTTAATAGAATAGATGATTTATGCCATGTTATGCCAAGCGATGTTTTGTTCACATCGTGTCTCCAGTTCGTGAAACTTCTTTTCTGTTATTGTTTATAGCTTTAGGCCTGTTGTGTTACTACTCTCTCTTCATCTTTCTTGTCATATCAGTGAGATAACTGTGAAAGTGGCATAAGTCGGCAATTAAACACACGAACAAGCCTTTCGGATTTACTCAAGCAAAAACCAATTGTGAGTAATATCTAGTTTAAAAAAGCTGCTACTTTAGCGTCCCTGTGTCAGTGCTCTATGTTGAGAGAGAATTGCAACCTTCACTGGGTTAGAATTCGGAAAGCATTCTATCGTGAGCATCTGTAGCTCAGTCGATAGAGTATTGGACCTGCAATCGAAAGGTCCCGGGTTCGAATCCCGGTTGAGGCAAGAACATTTTTCTCTCTTCATTTATATAGAATATATATCAGAAAGTCGGCAGTGTAATGCATGGAGTCTTGTTCAAACTTAAATCCAAAACTTTAACATTCAAATGGTACAGATTGTCATAAACCCTGACACAAGCCTGATTAAAACAGCAATCTATTTTCTAAAGAATCAAACCAGTACCTGTATAAGTGTTTTGCCTCCTTTAACGACTTTTTTTTTATCGATTCTAACTCGTGCTTTAACGCCAAGTCTCCAATTACCATAGACTCTCTGGCTAAGGGCAGCATGTTCCGAGCGCAGTCATGTTGTCTTCACTTAGCACTGGAGGAACATTATTTTTCCAACAGAGCAAAACATTGAACATTTCATGGTTGAGTTAGTGTGGCGTTTTACTTTTGGAGTACACCACCATCTTCTAAGTGAAATGCGTCATACAATAATCATTATATCAATCAATCAATCCAATTCACATACGATGATTGATTTGAGATGTTGTTTTTTTCACTCTGCAAACCTTTATGATAATTTACTTCTGTGAACTGACAAATTAGAGATTACCCATTACTAAGCGAAACAACATTATAGATAAAAATAATTAAAAATAATTTATTGTGTGGACGGATCTCATTTGGTCAACCATTCGATTGATTGATTGATTGGTTGATTTGTGTTTAACGCCGTACTCAAGGGTCTTTCACTTATATGACGGCGGTGTACTCAAACAGTTAAAAGCCACACTAAACACACACCATAAAGTGGGAAGTCATTTGCTCTGTTGGAAAATGAACGTTCCTCCAGTGGTAAGTAAAGACAGCATGATTATGATTGGAACATGTTGCCTTTAGCCAGAGTGCACCAGCCATTTGAGAACACTACAGCTTTGAATTAACATTATGTAACCTATATTTCCTGTCACTGGAAGGATTTTTTGTTTTGTTTTCTGGTGATCAATTTTATGGTCATAGAAAACACACTCTTTGGATGCTTTATGGCATCTCTCTGAATAGTCATTAACCATCTAATTCCGCTTGTTTGTCACAATTAATGAACTTATGGTTGATAACACAACATGTTTTGGGCGCCTTGGCAGACTTTCCTATTCCCCCTTTGCCGGTGTATTTGTAATTGTTAAAAACATTTATATATTAAAAAAATAGGCTGTCGTATGTGAATGAATTACTCTAATACTGTATACCGCCAAGGATTTACTCGTTCTGTGTATTGTGTGAAATGCCGTTCAATACTACCATGTGGTATAACATTAAACTGCGTTACGTTTACCATCGCATTAGATATAAGGAAGGTATATGGTTGGTGAATATCTGTTTTGTAATTCATGCACTGGGTTACTAATGAGTACATTGTAGGCTACTAACGAGGTCGCAGTCAATTATTGAGTTACATGTTCCACGTTTCCCAGGAAACTGCATAATTTGTACTTAATGGCATAACCAGAATATGTTGTTAATAACACGGTTGTTTTTCTGGTGTTGTAAATCATCAGTCAATAATAATTAGGGCTGCATAAAGGGTGATGCGTATAATTTATTCACTTACTTCATTCACAATATCGTACGAGTCCAAATAGAAAGCATTATTTTAAAGCCTTTACATGGTCAAAGTTTATAATCTACTAACTGTTCTATATATAGGCTTATATTCAGATAGATAGTGTAAGCAAGTATAATTCTAAAGAGAAACGATAACTTAATTTTGACTGAACATTTCCGTTTTTTTTTTACCATCATAAGAGTTGATACCCATACTCAGATATAGGCACAATACATGCTGAAAAATTGCGTCAAAATGAAGATACCGTTCCGAAACGGTGGTCAGTGGAGACTCAAGAACATCTGAGTGAAACCATTGCGTTTTGTAGATGAGAAATACGAATTTCAGACGAGTTAACTTAAATTTCATCAAGTGAAAAGCAGGTTGCCGGTTTTCCGATTTCTTACTTTATGACATCTGTTGAAGACGCAATAGGCTACCATCACACAGTGTCATTATTAACTAAAATTTAGTGAATTTGAGAATTCCGACAAATAAGTTTAGCATAATAGAGGAAAGTGAAACCTTAAATTACATATGAACAATTCGTTATAACTGTATTTAAGTTTATTTGAACAATGCTCAGCATTGTGAATGTCTTAGTACTATAAGTTAATTTCTGTTCCTCAATCCTTGGACGAATGGAGACTTTTGCAACAACTTGCAGTGGAATAAAACAGAGGTGTCTAGATATGTAAGACACGATGTCTAGGCTCACGTTTTTGTCATTTACGGACTATTGTTTTGATTTAGGCCGAAGCAAAATAACTGCATTATTGAGTCAGTCCCAACTGCCTAAAATATCTTTGAATATTTCAGTAAGTTTAAATTGAGATATCGGACCCGTTGGTGAGTATGCGGCAAATCTACAGTTTTGAGTTTAAAAGAGGTATGTGCTCAAAGCGAATAATGGATATCTTAATGAATTATTACTGACGTGTGTAATTATAAACACACACAGTTGGTGCTCACTTGGAAAAGAAGTGTATTCGAATCTCTGTAATAGCAAACAAAACCGAAGACTTACACAAGTTCTTCTGACAGTATTTAACAGGAGGTACTTCACCTGAAGGTAAGCTCCTTGAAACTCGCTTTGATCCCAGCTATGAAGAACGCCCCAGAAACCGCTGTTGGAGATTGTTATCTACTCAACACTGTTGACATCGGAGAACACCCGCGAGCGGATAAGTCAGATACTTAAATATGAGGTATGAGCGATTAAGAATGGCAAGCGTCGGTAAGGATTCTTAGTGATTTAGTTGAAGGAAGAACTGTCGTCTGCTCTCAAATGGCGCATATTGTATCGGTTTGCTATTACTATTATACCGAAAAAAAGTACATGGATGAAAAGCGAAGTGGATGTAAAATGTTTCACTTTTGATTTTAACGAACCCATTTCTCTCCGAGGAGGTAAAAAAACTTCTTGAAACCATTATCGTGTAAAATTTTGTAACATCAAAACATCATTAAAACAGAACAACAAATTAAGGCAATGAGAACATGTTGGTTTTGCCAAAGTTTAAATTTAGGACAAGTAGATGACAACGAGAATTCTTTAAATATATATTCTATGCATATTATGATGTAGTCTTTTGTGTGAAATAAAGCTTGCACAACGTATTTACTTGGCGAATCTCAGAACATCTGTGTCGAAATGATTCAAACTTGTGTACATTCACGAAAACAAATAACTTAGCATTTCACACTCAATAAAATGTAGAGACATCGCAAAATCTTACACGCTACTCAAATTCTATTCAAAGAGTAATGAAGTTATGTACTTTGTTTGTACAAAACGGTGAACCTTACGCAAGATATCGAAATGCAAGCGTAATTAGGCCAAAGCAAAGTGTTCCTATTGACCTAGTAGGCAACAAGTCGGCAGTTTGGTTCCAGGGATGTCTTGGTGACTGGGACTGTTTCCCGTCACCCTAGCTTTTTCGGCAAGCTCCTTGAAATTGAATCAAGACTATTCACCTTGGTTGTTGGCTGCAATACGTCATACTTATAGAGATAGCCCCTTAGTTACGAATTTGTTTCATGAAGTCGTTTGAGCTATTCTGAAACATCCATGATCAAGACATGCGATAAGATCTTGACCTCAGTACGGGTTAGGTGATAGGTTACGACCATATAAATAGATAATAAAAAATTGAAAAGAATATGTTACTATTTAAATTCCATTACGGGTTACCATATAAGTTTGGAATCATTATGGCCTAGTTAACTGGTAAAGATATTCCTCTGTTCGATCCATTCCTGTTCTAGCGACCATAAAAGAGCTACATTATTAGAAAGGTACGCTGTAAATGAACACAATCCATATATATTTTCGTACACCGTGGAAACCGTATAAATCTATATACGCCATGTTAAAAGGTTGACGTCACGTTGGCATGTTTGTAGCTTCATTTGGAACGTTCCAAGTATATATTAAACAATCTACAGTTGATTTATCACAATATGAAGTCCTATGTTGTCAATTATTTGACAATAAACAACATAAGATCCACTCCCTGTAACAACATATAAACCACAGGAAACACCAACACTTTTTATAGGCGTCCGGAAAAATAGAGCACGACTGTGATACGAGATGTTAAAGATGTGTGTTTTTCAGTAAAATTTTCCTTTATCAAACGTTCAATAATTCTGAGCAATTATATAACAAAGCAATTCTGACAAACAAGTGGAATGAAATCATTAGACCGAATACTTTGTTAGTGTGACACAAACATGAAGCATGTTTAACAAGGCAATAAAACCCATCCAGTACCTTCTCTACATTTATAACAGCTGTATTTAAATCTGAAAATAATACATAACACGTTGTCGATTTTAATACGTATCACTGCATTTGTATAAGGTGATGGTTGGGGGGGGGGGAAGCCCTTCCTGTACCGTGATGCTCTCTGAGCTAAGGAGCAACACGAAGCCGATCATGTTCAGCGTCCTGTGCTTGTCTTATATTTTGTTACTGTTTGATACCAGGGACATCGAGGGTGGTTTTCTTCACCCATTCGGCTGGCACTCATATGGGGGAAATAACCGCGTACGGCGTTAAACGCAAATCAAACTCTTTCATTCTGTGGATAAACAATAGCGCTGAATATCCGCTACGGAGGCGGAATACAGACTAAATATTTGGGACGGTGTTTGTTCCTTTAATCTTTTACACGAATGTAAAATAAATATTTAGCGTTTATCTATTGTTGATTAACTGTTGTTTGCGTAAAGCGTCACTTTATAGTGTAATTATTTATTATTTTACATGACTGTAAATTATACACTGATCATTTATACATGCTTATAAACCACATTGATAACTACAGTGATACAAGTGGATGTGTATTGTTGAGAGGTTTGTTATTGTTGTAGGTATTGTTCTTTTCTGTCTAACTAAAGCTTGTATGTGAATAGGAAATGTAGATTCCGATAGTATAGATGTGAGGTAAATCAGACTCTTATTTAGACGACTGGAAAACACCAATTATTCTATAATAATCATCATCATCACCGTAATCATCATCATCATTTCAGACAGATTTGTCTCATCCAAGCTTCATTCATTTGTGTAATCCTAATCTGATTGACTGTGGTAACCTAACTGATATAAACAGCCTTGTTAAGAGATACACCGCTCTGAAGGCTACACTTAACCAGAACGAGGAAGAGGACCGGTAATAACAATAGATCTAACCATTTATATTATAGGTATATCATTAAGTTAACTTCAGGATTGTAGCTTATAGTAACTTTAATCTTAATTCATTTAACTCTCAAAGACTGTATGTGCGAATCAGCTTCCAAAGACTATTTAATCGTAGCTTTTATTTCAAATATCCCATTTCTGTAATTTGTTTGTTTGTTTAACTGGTGTTTTACGCCGTACTTACGGTAATTTCAATCATATGACGGCGCGCCAGCCCAATGGATGAAGGTAAGCACCCCGGTAACAATCAATTACAAGATACAGCACAAGCACAGGACATAACAGGACGCCACGACAGATCGGCTTCGTGTTGCCCCTTAGCTCTGAGACCACCAGGGCAACAAGAAGCTCCTTCCAGCTTCCATATCTATAGAGCTGAAATGAGGCTTTGTCCACAAAGATATGACATTTGCTATCAACTAGTTTTCCGTGTTTCCCCCGAAAAGGCATCTCATAGAACATCAGTTTTCAGTCCCGTGTGCATCGAACGCCGTATTTCTGTGTCCCAAAATAAAAAAAAGCTAAACAAAAACAAAATCCCCCCCCCCAAAAAAAACAAAACAAAACAACAAACAAAAAATAAAACAGAGGAAAAAAACTAACAACATTTCTTTCAACATACAAACGCAAATGAATCTTTTATAATCGATACAAATAAATTGATCAACGTCAATTCTTTTCAAAAGACTTCACC
>JAUELC010150294.1:0-11271 GCA_031471745.1 Cryptochiton stelleri
TTAACTAAAACATATTTGAAAAGTTAAACTGATCCTAAATACATCCGGAAAATTTTTTTCTGTGTTTGCAATCTATCAACAAAAAATATATATATATATATAGCACCGGATACTGTTCACAAACGCTACTAGTTGCAGAGTTGTGTATCTATATTAGTCTATAATAGATATAGCCTTATATAGAGATATAGAGTTTAAATAAATACAACTGTGTAATTTCAAGTTATTGCACTTACCGGCTTTTTGTGTCAAACCAAGTACTGTCCATTTATGTTTGGCACATTGAATTCTGAGACTTTTTACGTGTGAAAAATGAGGTTAACTCGCTCAGATGCAAAGTTGAAAAAAGCTAAATGTAACCGAAGAGGATTGGAAGATGGCGGCAAAATCTCGGATAAATAATAAAACCATCTTCCGGATTAATTTTTAAAAAAATTTGTTTCGCTCTGATGAGTCTGATGCAACATTTTCTATTTTTTAAACATTAAGAATTCAAAACAAGATACAGAATTGAAGATTTTGCGATTAAGCTTTATTTCGCCGCCGCGCCGCTGTCGTTAAGTTTAGCAAATCCACATTTTCAGTCGGCAGTTAACTAGGCCGCTTGGATTTCACGGTTTGAACCGTTTAAGCGAACTAGGTAAAACGCTACAAACACCATCACTGTATCACGTACAGACAACACACACCTTAACATGTATCACGTAAAGGCAATATACACACACCTAACAACGAACATTATCCCAAGTGACAGCTCATAGCATAGGTCTATAAATCAAAGCACGGTCGTGTACAGTCACAAGGTTCCTGGAAATCCCACATCACCCAGCTAAACTAGCTTATCTATCGCGAGACCATACAAACGTGCTACACCATGAAACCCAATCTATATAATCTGACAAAAACAGGCTACTGGGAGAGTAACTATTAACTATTGATAGCAGATTAAACAGTACGTCGTTCTACATCGGTGCTTCGCTTGGACAATCATGATGATTCGTGAGTTTAAAAATCTGTCCTTTGTGAAATTTGCACTGACCAGTATATATTTTATAAATGTCCACCAACGGGACCTGAATCCGGGTCGTCTAGTTAACAAGATCAACGCACAGTAATTAATTTCAATATTACAAAATAATGTTCATAATGTTTCAAAACTAAAGTAATCTAGAATTAAGAGTACAGGGCAGTTGCGTAAATAATGATGAAATTTGAAAAACTAGGAACAAAATTGCACAGAAATGAATCATAGTTCAAATATATTGTTATGTCATGACTCATTAAATCACATATAACAATGGTCTCAGTAAAAGTGAATAAAATAGCGAACATGCGTTTTATACATGAATTAAAAGAAGAAAAAAACAATAAATAATGACAGTCTAAAAAGATAGCCCATACCAGACAGTTTTATAAATAGTGTTTTTAGTTTGTTTGATTTTTTTAATATTCTCGCAAATAAAGACTTTAATTGTATGGTGGACTTGTCATGCCACATTGTTTCTCTCCCAATAATATTAACTATTATAAAATGAATATTCATCAAAATGATTTATAATCATTTTATAAAATTGCGTACTGTTTTTTTATCGGGATTGTAATGGATATTTACCAAATTATCAACTAGCAAAACAAATTGTACGCTGCTATATTGATGATAACAAACCTAGTGCAAACAGCTCGGTGTTTATGCAATTGGACTGAGTTCAAACATGGGCGTATTGATTAGATATATAGAGACTTGCTGTAGCCGTTCCACTAATATAAAACTCAATTAAACCGAACTAAAAGCAAATATTAATCATTTATAGAGTGAAACAACAAACAATTATTGCTACTCTGTAGAAACGATTCCGATTGGGTTAATGCATGTGGAAGTAGATTCGCAATACGTGTACATGTCAAGGATATTGACGCTGCCTGTCAAAGCCTTCAACCGGCTCCGAATTCAACCTCTCCAAACCTGTGTTTCACTATTATTGTCTTCGAACGACATTTGACAACCGCGCTTTGCAACTCCCAGATATTGGAGAAAACTTTGTCTGAAATATAGTATTAATTATAATATTCTATTTAACGTTATAGTAGTCGCAGTACAACTCTGAAAGCATGTAGTCCCAAATTCTACAAGTGAAAACTCTCAATATCGTATTACTACACAGGAATGCAGAAAGTGATTCCGAAGGTCTTGACAATGGCTCAAATGTGATGATTGGGGAACTTTGTCTTGCTTGAAGGCTATGGTAGTGTTGCAACTGGCTACGGTTGAAGACTTTGATAAAAGATACATCGGGTGTATGCTATAGTTTAATAGCCGTATCAGATTCCAAAGCAGGAATAAAACCCTTACTCAAAATGCATGCGTAACGTACAGTATTTCTCTTAACATAAAACACTGACAAATGGATGTCAAATAAGGATATTATTCTTTCTCTAATTTTCTTTTGAGAACATATATGGGCTTTAAAGCCGCTTAGTTATTGAATAAAATTAAATTAATTACGACGATTAACTAAAATTAAAAAATGCCAAAGTTATTCGTCATTATTATTTTTTCAGCAAATACCTGGTTCCGAGACATACTTTTTGGGTAAATATATTTTCAAAGATAAAGCACATTGGTACAGGTATGTAAATATAAAATTGATACCGATCAAATGCTGTATACACATTGTATGTAAACGGTAGTAGGCGGTCGTAACTTTCACATATGGATAATATAGATGTTTTACACAGCACTTTCTTGAAACGTGCGGAAGCGAATTTACTGCACTGTGATTTGTAAAAAAGATATATCACATGTTTAGTGTACTTGTTTACAAGGAAATAAAAAAAAACGTTGTCGTTATCCAATTTATCTATATTTTTTTTAAAAAAAAATACCACTGACGTCATAACACGTTATCATGGCTATACCGATTGGCCATTTGTCGAATTAATGAACAACACAACATTCTTATGTTATAAAAGTTATCTCCGTGTAGCTATTTCATTTAATACCTGTTGCATTTTAAATAATATCTGGGGAAAAAAGTGGAAGATATTGGAAAATTCTTGGGATGTTTCTTTTATCATTTGTAAAATGACTGCCAAATGCGAAAAATATCGCGCAGGCTGTAATTACCTCAAAATACATTGGAATACATCGATTAGAAAATGAACGGTTAAAAACATTTTTTTCGTTATTGTGGGATAACACTCTCTTCGTTAGAACATATACTAGTTCAGAAAACTTTGTAGAGACCGGTACGAAAATAGAACTCAACACCGATGGTCGGTTGACTGAGTAGATTGGGTGACCGGCATTTAAAGCTGGCGTTTTGGTGCCTGACTGAGGGACGTGGTCTCGATTCCCTCAGGAGCTCAGCCTGCAACATTTTTTGGTTATCTAGTGTCGGTTCTAATTAGGGAGTGTTATACCAAAATATAAAAAAAGACTTAAGAAATACTTTGGCTCAAAAATAAGGAAAGGCTGTACCATGTATTTCAAGGTCCTTTGTGCCTTGGTATTTGGAAAAAAAACACCAATATATTTGTCTATAATTTGAGTATGCGCATGTAAAATACACTATTAATAATTTATTAATTAAATCGCAAAACATCAGGTAAAGCTTTACTCATAAGAAATGGTTTACCCTAAAATAGTTTGACCATCCTAACTACAGAAACCCTAAGGCAACGAAATGCTAAATTTCATCAACAAAATTTGGTAGACAAAATCTTAAGTGTATATGATTTCGATGGAGGGTTAGACGAGAAGGAAGGCAAGATACAACTCCGTGAAATAACTAACGTAACAGTTAAAATGACGCCACATCCACGGTACTTAAGGCGTCTAAATCTGTATTGTTTCTTAGGTACCGACAGTTCCGTAAACCGTCGGATAAATCCAAATTTGCACCTGTCAGATCATTGTCCAACACGTTATTCCCCTCAACGGAATCTACCTCACCCGATTTCAAAGATTCCAATTCTTTCGGTGAGCATTTTTTCAGCTCGGAGGACGTTCGTGCGCGGCGTCTTGTGCCTACTTTAACGTCTGGCTTATGTCGTTGTCTAGCGTTATTCGCCATAGAACCTAACGGGCGTTTCAAAATATCCCTGTTATTTATTGCACCAACGCCAGGTGTCCAAGTTTTCTGTCGACTTCTTTGGATTTTTTTGTTTTGATGTAGGTTACTAGATGCCCGTAGCACTGTGTTTGTTAAAAGAGCATTCTCCCTGGATTTTAGATTAACAGCTGGACTAATACCTGCCAACACGTCTCCTTTTTCTACAAGCTCTAATTCACCATCACTATTCCCAGAATTATTCAGATTTTGTGGTTTAAAAAGAGGCTTTAACTTTCTTGGAAACTGGGGAATTGCTCGCCCTTGTCCACGATCAGGTTTAACGTTAGACGCGTTTGTGTCCACAATTTCAATTCTATCTCTTGGTTTTAAAAAATTAATAGGTTCACTTTTCGGAGAAAGTTGTCCTTTCGGGTCTGTGGTTGAACTAGGGGCATGTTTGGGTAGTATTACGCCATTTTCACACTCCCCAATCCCATCTGAAAACAATTTCTCAGATGAGGATATCTTACTTGGAACATCAAATGCAGATCTTTGACTCACGTCCGGTTTGCTTGAATCTGGCTTATTACTAATCTGGCGTAAACCATTATTTTCTTTTGCTTGTAGTTGTAAGTCACGACTACGTCGTAACAAAGAGGGTGAAATATCCGATGTGGATCGCGTATGAAGCCCAAGGGTATGCCGAGAATGGGAGGTCAAAGGGGCAACAAAACTACTGCTCAGCATATCATCGTCACTGCTACTATTCCCATCATCATCAATGTCTATTATATCTAAATCATCCAGAAATACACTGTCATCATCTTCCAAGGTGGTGAAATGAGGTCTCCGCTGGGAGCTGAACATGGCTGACTTAGGCCGGGGCTTTTCCGCATCGACACTACCGTTCGTTTGGTAAAGCCCCTGAGGCGGAAGTGGGACATGGGAAAACTTTCTACCACCTCTCAAGTCCTTTTCTCGTCTCAGAAATATATCATCCTCACTCGGGTCCCGGACATGCTTTTTGTTTAAATTTGACAAGATGTGCATTTTTCTGAGTTGACGTCGATTAAGTTCGTCTCTAGCAAGAATCTGTCCGCCATTTTGCGCTGTTGGAATTTTACTGACTTCCAAGTGGCGTCTTTTATCACTTCCCGTTGGAATCTCGTTACAATTGAACGCAAACACTTCTTGTTCTTTTCCATAAATTTCCTTCGGGGACATTACTCCGTGTATTTTATTGTCTTTGTCCATAGTGTTACTTAATTTTGAATGAGATAAACTTGTATTGTTCACAATTGAATCAATAGCCTTTGATGAGCTATTTAGCACACGATTAAAAGTTGTCAACTCACTACGATTCAGTTTTTTCTTTGATATAGAAACATAACTATTAACCTTTTCGTTGCGGATGTTGGCCTGTTTATTTTTTACATTCGTTCCCTGCAAGAGACGTTCTCTGTCGTGTACATCCAGGGTTTTAATGCGTGACTTGGCTTCATTATAATTGTCCGTCGCGCCTTCTGCATCCGTCAATAAACCATGGTCAATTATTGTAAATGTCTTTTCTCGGGGCTGCATCAAGTGATTGTCCGCGTCTCGTTGAGCCTGGGACTCCGATAAACGCTGAGTAGTTCCCTGTTGTTTATGTTTGCGAAGTTGATTTTTGTGACCGAGGTCTGAGGGTCGTTGTAACCTACGACTTCCCCGCGGAGAGCTGCCGTTAGAATCATCCATTGACTCTAATGAGGATGCCAAATATTTTGGTGATGGACTTGACAATGGGGGTGACACTGACGCAGATTTCATTTCATAATTTCCGCTCATCTGTTTGAGGTTTACCTGAAGATGCTGATCAATCTCTTTAAGGTGTTTCACGAGCTGACGTTCCACGCGCCGGTTACTGTCACTCACCTGACGCATTTTCCTGTCTTTGTCGGTCTCGCCCAGGTGAGATCCCGTACTGCCTCTTCTGGTATCAGGGTACATGGTGTGTTCTCTCATATGTGAAACGGACTGACGGAATACAAACTGAGCTATTCTCTTCAGATCGAATCACAATTATGAACTGTGCTATTCAACGCACATCCTTGTAGAATACATCCCTCTTGTCTGTCAGCCAGTGACATACTGTGTCTCATCAAATAACACGACTATATCACCTAGAAACACGCTAGGGACTACACCGACTGTTACCAATAGCAACTGTTCAACGACTCTCTCGTTTTAACGATCTATTATTAAGGCTGTGACTATAATCACTGCATAAGGGCAGTAAATGTCGCTGAGCATCGCAGGACATTGAACAACACCGCTCTGAACATGCTATACGACACTTTCAGTCTGAAAATCATCCTGGATTGCGTATTTTGTTTGGTTTTTTTTTATCCAAGGCTTGTATGATTAAGGTTTATACAAATATGTATGGTACACGGTAACTCCGTTTTCAATATAAAGTTTTTGAAATATGAGATTCTCTAGTCAGTCAGTATTATAGGAAAGAAAATAGGACGAGATTTCTCTATACAGCCAGGATTATAGACAGCAGTGAAGAAAGATGACTTCTATTCAATGGGAATTAGCCCACAATTAACCCACAAAACAAATAATTTTAAAAAGTTAATTTTTTATTATATCTCTTTCTGCATAACTGGTTATGTTATTTATATTGTCTATAACTAATTATTCAGTCATTGTACAATGTTTTTTCTTTACATTCTAATTGTTTTTGATACTGAGGTCATTCATATTCTGTCATAAAAATAGTTATCTTCAACCATAGAGTTTATCTACACTTCACTTAGGATCATTTGTTTAAAAAAAATACAGGTATTACTATATTGGATTTACCTTTGCTGGTAATTTTGCACAATGACAATACCGGAGAGTCCACATACATGACATTAGGCTTATGTGAACCTGCATGGGTTGGGTTGATTGAGTGATTTGTTTAGCTCCTTACTCAAGGGTATTTCACTTACATGACGGTGGTGTACTCCAACAGTAAATATATAGCCACACTATCGCCAACCATAACATGTTAAGTGTTTTGCTCTGTTAAGAAATTAACGTTCCTCCAGTGATAAGTAAAGACAGCATGATTATGCTAAGAGCATACTGCCCTTAGCCAGAAAGGGGGTTAAGGTTAAGGAGTATGTTTAGGGTCACCTGATAAAAACCAACTATTATAAACAGGGTTCAGTTTTCTATATTTGGTCACACTGCGGAATTGCACCATTGCCTCATTGATAGTATATGCCTTAACATAAAATATAGACCAAGTAACCTCAATTTGTTAACCCCTCTCGATAGATTGACAGCCAATGCCGCGAATTAAGGCTAACTAGTGATCACTCTTATATCCCCATTCAGCCAGAGGTCGACGTTTGTAAAATGATACAATTCCACGCCAGAGCACCAGAATTGTATCGGAATTGATCGAGACCAACGCGGTGAGGGGTTTATTGCCGTATGGATCTCGGTGAGTTGCAAGTCAACAGCTTCCATTATGCACCGGTTAAACCGTCAAGTGAATGGGATTATTGGTGAATGTTGTCACTTTTTACTATAGGGGAGTTTTGGTGCTAAAAAAATTACTGACACGAAATAAACGAAACGTTTTTGTCTAAAATGGGCCAAAGAAGAGTGGGGGTTTCGTGTGTGCGTGTGTGTGTTGGGGGGGGGGAGGGGGGCTCAACTTGTATAGCATTACAAGTGCCAAACCACATCTGTAGATAAAATTTAAATAGGGGCATTAATGTGCCACTCAGCACATTACTAATATATATTATAAATGTATATTTTTAGTTTGCTTAATGTCTACTTTAAGATTATTAAAAAATCTGAGACTTGCGCTACTTATAAAAACTCAGTACACATACATCTCAAGCATATTATCGTTCATCAGGTCTCCACTATTGAGGCTTTCTTCGAGTTTTATTTTGGGTTGGGGTTGTGGTATTTAAAGTTTTTTCACTCATAAGACGGCAGGCCAGTCCAATGGGGGAACGAAAACACCCTCCACGTTAATAATGGCAAACAATCATCTCAAGATACAATACAAGCACATCGCACAGATCATGGTGGAATAACAGTATGTAAATGTACAGGACAAGACACCACAACCAACGGCTTAGTGTTGCATCCTAGCTCAGAGAGCACCAGGGTACAGGAAGCTCCCTCCAACAACCCGCCTACGGTTTGGTAAAATAGACGCTACCTTACAGTCTCTCATTAGCTATCTAACGATATGTTATTTTCTATTAATTGTCGCATGAACAGAATATAATTAAAAACTGTTACGGATGTGTAGAAATACATACATTTCAGGACTGTACAACAATCTGTCCTGCTGTCTATACATGACTTATTATTGTTAATATAATTGTGTACCAGCTGTCCGCGTGAACGTGCCATGGCATCTGTTGACATCAGTTTACGTCATTTAGGCCTAATCATCTTAAATACGATGTGCGAGCTAACATAATTGATTATATGACAGAGATTAAATGTTTGAACTCTAAGTTACCCAAGGCGTTTGTATCGATACAACAGTTCCCACGTTTACATATATTTGTTAATCAATGCAGAGAACCAAAAAAATCGCTTGCCTCCACCAGGATTTGAACCACCGTCGTCTGGGTTACAAACCCAACACTAACATATTTTATAAATGTATAGAGACAGAATAATAACTATGCCCCAAACGGGTATCGAACCCGGGACATTGGCTGATAGGCCTAACGCTCACGATAGACTGTAATTATCCCTCTTAATAGCCAGGAGCATACACACATTATTTTATCCAAATGACCCGGGTTCGAATCCCCGTTGAGATATGCCAGTTTTCGTTCTCTCCATTTAAAAAAATATATATATATATATAAATATGTCATAACCAGGGTTTCGGACTTACTCAAGCAAAATCCAATTGTGAATGATAGCTAGAACAAAAAGATGGTAATCTAGCAAACACCATACATATTCGCATCTATACTATAACGTTCCTGTATCAGGATTCATGCCGCTGGAGGCAAGCAATTTTTTGTCTCTACATTTAATGTCGTAATAGTTAATAAACTTTCATTATGTAACCTTAATGGTTTTATTGGATGTGATGATTTGAGGGAGCTGATGGATTGATAGGCCTACTTTATGCTGTTTTGACTTAGCACTGATAATGAGAATAATGCTTTATCGACAGTATATAAGGCCACAGGCCCGAATACATACATACATATTTTAATACAATATACATGATGTGGTTACAATATAGTCACTTTACTTAGCATACACTGGAGGAACATTATTTTTCCAACAGATGAAAAACACTTCCCGTTTAATGGTTGTGTTATCTACGATTGATATATACCTCCGTCATGAACGTGAAATACCATTTGGTACGGCGCTAAACCCCAAGTAATCAATCAATCAATCAATCAATGAATTTGTACATACGCTTGTGGAAGGGACGAGGTGTGCTGATCATACTTATCATACAAGGAATACCATATAGCCTTTATAACATACTATATTGGAACGGTCGATTAGGAAGAGAAAAACTGAGGTAAAGTTACGCATAAACAGTCCAACAAATCAATAAGTGATCAATAAACGGAAGGACCGCAAGCTACAAATACTATTGATCTCATTATGACTAGTCTTTTAACCGCCAATCTAATTTCCACAGTAAATGAAGCTCGTGATGGAACAGTACCATAGAGCACTGTAAATAAGGGGCTGTGCTGCAGATTTCCCGCCAAAAATCGCCTGGTCGTAATCCAATTGAATTCCTTTATTAGACCGGTAAAAAGACCTCCTACGATTAGGCCTACTCATGTTGTTGCTGTTGTTGTTCGTCTTCTTCTTGAACTTGGGCTATTTTAAAACAAATGCTGAGTTTTCTATATCTCGTACGCACATCACACGCAATATTAGACAGATTATTCCTTGGAGTGTTACGCATTGATTGATGGTCTTCTATTACATATCAATGTTGTAGAGTTTCGGGAAAATATAATGTATCATATCAGAAATGTAAGCTATTGCGGGCGGTTGGAGGGAGTTTCCGTTGTCCTGGTGCTATCGGAGCTAAGGGGCAATATGAAGCCGATCTGTTTGTGGCGTCCTGTACGTGGTTGACTTTTTTATCTTGTCACTGTTCGTTGCCAGTAACGTGTATGGGTGGTTTCCCTTACCCATTGAACTGTCACCCCGTCATATAAGTGAAAAAACCTTAAGTACGGCGTAAAACCAAAATCAAATAAACAAACAAGATGTATTAACCAGAAATGGGTAACGCCTATTGTACCAGTTCAACAGCATTGAAGAATTTAGCCAGCTTTTAACTTGTTATTAACGTAAGCTGCGCAGGAGATTTTACATTTATCCATTCCGCGCAGTTTGATTTTCAGAATAAAAAATGGTGAATCATGGGTAAAAGAACTAATACCTAAAAGGCGCTAAAGGGGCTAAAGGGCGCTAAGGGGCTAAAGGCGCTATTTAACCCATACAATTGCAAGGGATTCAAGGGCTTCCCATTTAATAACTTATTGTTATATGTGAAATGCATGGACAAATTGAAAAAAAAATCGTTTGTAAACTAGAAAGGTTATAAATAGTTAAACAGGGTTTACCTTGATTCATAAGGCGAGTTGCTATTTTCAAATTACATATACTGTACACTAGGGGGCGCTACTATTCAAAGATGTCCTTGAGCTGGAGTAAATGGGGCGTTGCGTACTTCTAGTTAATCGACTTCTGAGCGTATGAATGTGGGTGAGTGAGTACATTGACTATAATCTCCTATATATTGGACTCCTGTTTCCGGGCCTTAATATCGAAGCTTATTATTTTTTGGCTGGCCTAAAATATTCATCTCACACTATTATTAACCTAGTACTAGATTTCTGAAAAGACCCCTTTTCAGCTGTAAGATTTATACTACGATAGTCATTGTAAGAATTGAAGTGTGCAAAATATACATAAGGATTCAGAATTGTGATGCAAAATATACATAAGGATTCAGAATTGTGATCATTATTGTATGTTCAAGTTATTTTAATTTGGTAAATGCCGGGCGGCGTAAGGGATAAGCTTAACAAGATACAGCTTCGGGCCTCACAATCCACAGGGCCTCACAATTAATACAAAAATTCAGATTTGATTGGATTGGGTTTGTTTTTTTAAATTTTTAGGGCATTTTTGTGTACTGGAGGTT
>JAUELC010150405.1:0-11268 GCA_031471745.1 Cryptochiton stelleri
CAGGTTACCAAAACATATAAAATGCATTGTTTAAAACAAACGGTTTTCTGTATAGATAGGAATATGTTGGTCTCTCGGAGGAATGATTTACTTCTGAAAAACTATTTATGGTAGAGAAGATCAAATACTGGTGATATGGCTGTTTTGTTTGGTGGAGAAACAGTTATCGAGTTGATTTTATCGCTATATAGTGTTATCGTTGTGATAGAGAAGTAATAGCCTCAACACTACATCAATATGAGGCCGTCTTGGTGAGTGAATAGTTCTAAATACCAGCGGAAGTTACCCTCAGGTATCCAGCGATACCAAATGTTTTCCTTGGCAATGATCAGCCACTATGTTGCGATGAATTAGCCCAAGTGCTTATTTTACTATTAGAGAATCGGATAGTCAGCTTCATTGATGTAGCGTGTGTAAAATACCAGACAATGTCACTTTAACACAGAGTTATCACATTCAATGTCCCTTAAAGTACATCATATATCAATATTTGTATATCCACACATTAATTTCAATAGAATGTGTGATAATTTCTACAGCTAGATCAAAAACAATTCTTGGTCTGGAATTAAGCCTTGCCCTTATGATACATTATGTCACCTGACACCACTATAAATGTCGAGGTAACTACGATCCGACGTGTGTGCTGTTGTCAATTGTCTTTTAAATGAAACGTATTCTAAGCAATGAACTAAATAAAGGGCAACCTATTTCTATGGCGATGTTGGCTTTCCAATCCATTTCGTGTTTTTGCTTTGTACATGGATATACATATATCCTTTGAGCCAATTGAACGTTGAAACATTATTATCTCAAAGCAGAACTGTTTATTTTATATTATCAGTAAATATAAATGATATATTGATTATCATCATCTGATTCTTGTGTAAGCAGTTAAACTTAAGGAAGCATATGAATGGTTTAAACTTTACGGTAGGTCTTGTGCGACAACACACTAAAACAACAGCAGTTTAGTAAACCCACAAACGCCCTCCAGGGGTGGCATAGACCCTTAATAAACAATAAGTAATCATGGTAACCAGGGGTAGGTCAAAATATAGAATAAATATTGGTGAATCCGTAGTTCTGCTCCGGAAGGGAAATTCAATTATTTTTATAACTAAGTCCTACTTTGTATCCATGGAAAAAATTATTGGTGAATCCATTATAGCAAAGGGCACAACTACAGTTGATTGAGAATGTGCCTGCCAAGTTTCATTAATGTAAGCGTTATAGTTTTCGAGTTTTGCTCCGAAAAAGGATTGGAGCTACCCGGACGGACACTGGACGGACGGATGGACGCTGGCCATATTATAATACGACCGATATTCATCGGGCGCATACAAACTAATTAAAATATCCCATTGTGTGACATGTAAGTTTTCTAAAATAAAAACATACAATAACAGAAAGGGTGTTTTGTTTTTTATATAAGAACTACCGTCGATTGGTGTCATGATAACGTTATTCTTTAACCTAATTTGTCTTAACGTAAACATTTGCGAGTAGTCCTACGTTTTGACAAACGCATGAGGCAAATTATACATTAAAGTTAATACCAGCGAAAGTACAGCGTAAAACCCCAATCAAACAAACAAAAATAATACCAGCGAAATGTGAATCGACAGAAGGTAATTTGTATCATCGCACATTTTTTGCAGACAATTTGAAGGGATGTACAAAATTGTTGGAGCGTACGTTAATAAAGAATGGTATAATTGATGACCATATATCAACCTGGCTTGTCACAATCTTGATGAAGATACAGCCAAAGAAAATCTCACTGATGAAGAATGCAACTCTTAAGTAGTATAGGCATATTAGTTATCCCGCTATCATCAACGTGCATTGCTCTTTATCTGCTGGGCTCCTTCTCTCTACATAGAGTCTTGGTGATAACATTTGACGGCTTATTGCTGATATTGCTCCGCGTCATTTGGTCAAATGGACCATTTGTGCTCACATTGGAGGCATTTAACCACCAGAGTGAGCCGCTTTATTCATCCTGTAAACGCTTATCAATGTTACCCAAATAAAGGCAATTCGACCGGACTAGAGTTGTTAAGATAGCACAGGCTCAATGAATATGAATTGCCGAAGCTTTTTACATAATGTCGTTCAGATATCTTTGTAACACTGGATAGATTGCCTGTCGTGAATTTTGTCAGTTTAATGCTAATTATTCACAAAAAAGCAAGATGTTGTAAGGTTATGCCTTGCTGTAGCATATGCGTCTTTGCAGTAATGTCGATGATAAACTGTTGCGTTATAAACTAACTGATCTTCTATAAAATTCAACGATAGATTTTCAACTGACAAATTTAGTCTCGTCTCATCCAGCTGAGGCATTTCGCACACAGTTTAATCTATGTGGATCTGGTTTGCAAATCCTATCTTTAGTCGTAATTCTTGTTAATTGGTTCGTATCTTTTTTTTTCTTTCTTTTTTCGAGCAGGTCTTGTATCCAATCGGGAAACTATGTGGACAGATGAATTCCGGTGAAAAGCTGCTTTCTTGTAATCAGACCAATCTTCGTGGACAAGTAGTGACCTTGGGCTGTAACCGTAGAGTGTCACTTCAGGGCGTCGGGTATTTATATTCATAAAAACACACAAGCAGGATGTCTGGCTTAAGTAAGTGAATAATGAAAACACATAGACGAATATATTCAAAAACACCTGAGGTGGTTATCTGAGGTATACGGCTGTATGATAGGTAGTAATATGGGTAACAAGACAGAAAGTATCTATACAGGAACGACTTTGATCGGATACCGCTAAACGTAATGTGAAATATCTTGCTATAATTGTCCTGAGTTAAAATCTCCATCATCCGGTATTAAAATACTTGTTACTCTAATCTTTCACTCAATCAGATTTTTACAAGGACAGTAGTTAAGCCTCATATTTATTTTTATTTGAATACCGTAGTCATCGTTACCAGTGTAACAGTGTTCCAAAAACCACATCATTTGTTAATCCATCATTTGTCAGAAATCTGTCAAATCAGAAGGCTGGCCAGGAAGTAGAACTCATCAGTGATCAGATCATCCTAGCAATTTGTATCTAATGTAAAAAGAATTGACTAAATTTCAGATCTGGTCTACAATCCATTATATATGCACTGAGTAAAATACTGAGTGAGTTGTGAATGTTTTATGGCGCCAGGAGTATGAGCCAAATGCAATCATTCTTAGGATACAAACGGCATACCAGTTCTTTACCAGTACAATATTGAACTGCCTTGACTATTGAGTGTTATATTCAAAGATACATGTTATGGTTAAATTAAATTAGTTCTGTAGCTCATTTATGTATAAAAGGTTTTCTACTTGGGACTATATCGATCACTCTATTTAAAAAAACACATTCGTTTGATTTCCATTTTCGCTGTGTATGAGGGAACTAAAATCCTAGTAATATAATAAATCCAGCGTAGACATCAAAACATGATTCCGTTCATGAATTAACTCAATTCAGCTGATTAAATGTTTACTGCAACAAGCAATCTCTAAATTAATCTAAGATTTATGCCACAAGAAACAATAGAATACAAGCATGGTGTAGCTAAAAAAGGTAAATAATACACTTTGGCCGGCAAAATTATCAAAATATCAAACATAATAAAGATTGATGGGTTGGTTATACGTTCGCACCTTTTTACAAAACGATAAATAAATTGGCTATCGTGTTTATTGATAGATACTTTGACCATCTATGACAGATAATTTTAAACATGAAATGTTAACTTTTTTCTTTAAAGTAGAGTCCTTGTCTAGTAGAAATGTGCTTTGTCAGTTGTTGTTTCTTGAAGGTAAAAGCTCGCCTATTTCAATCAGACTTTGATCATTTTCATATGTTACTGTGAGTATATATCTGGGATATATGCTTATGTAATAAATAGTATACTCTGAAAATAGCAAGTGTGTTTCCTTTTTTTTTAATCACCAAACTTCCAGTATAAAGGCCGTGCACCGATTAAACAATTGCTTGATTTTTTTTCTTTTTTCTAAGATCGTACGGGCCTAAGCTGTGTTCTTGTATTCTATTTACCCTTGAACAAGATTGTCCGCGCCATTGTTTTTGTTTCCCCCCATTTAACTCTTTATCTAAATGAACTCCGGGGCTAAGCTGTGTTCTTGTGATCAGACAAACAGCAACCGACAAGAAACGCCCTAAGGCCAGTCAGTAAGTGCCGTTGAATATTCTTAGATTAATCACCAGGAATACACTACTTGGTCTAATGTATACTACGAAAGAAGAAAAACAAAACTTTTTGAATATTTGTTGAATGTATTACAGCATGTTAAAACTCACGGCGGCTGATTAGACACAGAACTCATAACAATAATGGAGATGTATACAATAAGAAACCTTTAGCTCCCCAAATATAACTGTGTTACATCCGGATCGGGAATGCTGCATGTTTATTTTGTATGTGACAGATATATTTCATGAAATCACACATCATGAAAAGCTTGAAATCTTTGGCAGTATTGGTAAATGGCTGACCCAAGCGGGACCTTTAAGCTGTAAATCAGTGGACTGTACTATGGTCAATTGAGTGTGCCATGTTGTCATGAATTTGCACTGTGTAGTAAATATTAGGTAGATGTGTAATAATATGATCTGGGATAATTTTTGTAATCGTTATGGTAGATGTAGCTTATTAGTTTATGTCAGTACCTACAGCAAGATCTCCGCCTGTGATATCATTAGAGAAACAGTATGTCTAAGGTAATGGCTATAAAATGATGTGTTTTTATCATACACCGGTGCATCATACTCCGCGAACACAGTTTTGTGGAATACATTAAGTGTCAGCAATACATCACTGCTCAGAACCATATGTTAGCTGAAAGCTGGGAAGGTTTCTTCAGCAATAACGACTATAATAGCTTCACACGGCTTTTTGGAATGCGAGGAACCCCTCGAAACGATAAACTACCATCTGTAAAATCAGTTTCCGACAGAAGGCCAGGTGCTAATTAAGCGGCTTTAAGGAATAACGGTTACAATATGAGCTACATAGGGAAACATCATAAAGATGTCATCGTCTTTCCCACATCCTACCCTGAGGTCTATAGGTTAGTCCAGGATGTACACTTTCCACTAGCTTGACTATTTGCACCTAACCAGTTGAAACTACTGTTAAACAACTCACAGGTACAGAATTTTAAATTAATTGTCACACGCAAGCCAAAACAAACCATTACTTTACTTGTTTTATTGTTTTACCAATATACCATCAACTATTTCAAAGTTGAGAAGATCTGTATGACGGTTTCAATAGTAATATGTAGGGATTCTGACTTTACACACATGTATAACCCAAAGGACCCGGGTTCGGAACACAGTGGAGGCAGGCAATGTTTTTTTACTCTGCATTGATAAAAACATATATCACTTGACCTATTTTTGGCCTTCCCTCATAGAAAAAGTTATATGGGTAAATAAACAAAATTAAACCTCGGGAAATGTTTTGGCATGCATTCAATTTCCTCATTTCAGTTAAATATTTAGGCGGACCACTCTTCCTTTATATATTGCTTTACTTGTGACTGATCGACTATATGATGAAATCTGTCCACCACACATTTACCCGTTATACGGTACAATTTCTCCGAGTTTAGACTCATGGACTTACATTTTGTATTGATGACCTGTCTATTCCTATGACCTTCGTGTCTTAACGTGGTGTACTTTGTCTGATGTACTGTGCGACTTTTCGGTAAACTGAGTACACTGCTACCAAGATATGAAGAGCATGGTACAAAATATGTGGAACCAATACCAAAGCCTGTATATCGTGTATGTGAACCAAACAATGCTCTCTGCTGATGACAGCATACAATACCACACTACATATTTAGAACTAAAGTGAACAGAACCGTTAACGTTGTAACCCCAAAAATAAAGACGTTTCCTTGAAATTGAATTTTCACAAATAGATTACAGCAATCATTCAGAATAAAGTAGAGTATCAAAAGATAACCAACTTATAGATTGGTATTATGGCAGTAATCTCACAGTGCACACTATCAGCTCGTGCTTATTGAATATCGAACCTTAGCCTTTTAGTTTAAATCAATAAACATTGGAATTATTCCACGAACATTACCAGTCTTATTTACATTACAATCAATTGATACAATGATCAATCCAGCTTAAATTACACCTGTATGTATGGGTTAATTGGGAATACAAATGCGATTTAACTTGTAGCCGTATCTTATTAGGTTAATTTTGAGTACTAATTCAGTTGACATTAGATCTGTATCGTCTTTAGCTAACAGTTTATACCAATTCAGTTGACATGCAAGTGTATCGTCTTTAGTTAATAGGGCGTAGCGATCCAGTTGACTTAATAACATGCAGCTGTATCGTCTTCAGCTGATAGTGCGTATACCAATCCAGTTGACATGAAATATAAGCTTTTCTATCTAAAGCATAATCATTGGGTCATAAAAATGTGCTTTGTAAATTGTTACAACAATAGATTTAATCTCGCTATTGAATGTAAAACCTCGCATATTTCAGTCAGACTTTAGTAATTGAAGTACATGTAACTGTGGCTATTTGTATACGGGCTACATGCAGATCTATTGAGTAGAATACTCTGACAAAAACAACATATTTGTTTTCTTTCTCTAATCCACTAACCTGTTTTTCATTCCGTACACCGATTAAACAATTAGTGCCTTTTAGCAAATTCGTACTCTTGAACTAGACTTGATCACGCCATTGTTTTTGTTTTTCTTCAAACTCTTTATCCAAATGGACCACGGGGCTAATATGTGTTCTTGTTATCAGACAAACAACAACCGACAAGAAACGGCCTGAGGACACAAGCGTTAAATGTCAGTACATGCCGTCAGATATCAATAGTTTAATCAACAAAATACACCACGTGCCTTCATGTTTAGTTAGAAAGCAGAGAAACAAACTATTTGAATATTTAAAGAGAGTGTTATAGCATGATAATACCCAAGGCGGCTGGTTAAGCATACAACTGGTTACAATAATATATGTGTACAAGCTTTTAAGTAGCTGAAATTGAACAGTGTGGCACGTGTATTGGGCATGCGGCTTATTTGCAGTCGGACAGAAATATTTCGCGGTATCATACAACAGGTTACCATACTATCCATACAAGCTGGTTTAATCAGTATTGTTAAATGGCTGACACAAGCGGGACCTTTAAACTACAAATAAGTTACCTTTGGTTACGATTAATCAATTATGTGTGCGACATTTTCATTCCTACTCAGCGTATATCCATTGCTCTGCGGCCAGTAGTGCCAATTAAGTACATAATTATGTGTAGTATTTTATAAGAAAAAATGATTTCTGATGTAAATGCATACGATAACCTAATTCATTCAATTGTTTTAACAGATTATATGCCAATTAGAAATCCCTTGAACCAGACAAATTCTTAACACATTTGATGAAGTGGCGTATATCACTGATGCCACTAGTCTATATTTTATCTTTTTATGAGCTGTTTTTAACCACGAATCTTTCTTAATCGTTATGGTAGATGTAGCTTATTAGTTTATGTATGTACATACAGCAAGGTCACCGCTTGTTATATAATTAGAAGAACAGCATGTGAATTGGCCACCGAGTCTAAGGTAATGGGTATTGCATGAAGTGATTTTATGATACACCGGTGCTTGATACTCCGCGAACACAGCTTTATGGAAAACATTAGGTGTCAGCTATACATCACTGTTCAGAACCATATGTTAGCTGAAAGCCGGGGAGATTTCTTCAGCAGTAACGACTTTAATATATTCATACGGCTTTCTGGAATGCGAGAAATCCCTGGAAACGATAAACTACCATCTGTAAAACCGGTTTCCTACAGACTGCTAGGTGCTAATTAAGCGGCTTTAAGGAATACATGTTACAATATTAGCTACATGGAGAAAGGATCATGAAGTTGCCATCGTCTTTCACACATCCTACCCAGAAGTCTATAGGTTAGTCAAGGATGTACACTTTCCACTACAAGGTCGCCGGACTCGTTGCACCTTACCAGTTCAAACTAATGTTAAACAACACACAGGTACAGACTTTTATATTAATTGTCACACGCAAGCTAACATAAACTATTAACTTACTTTTTTAATTGTATTACCAATATACCATCAACTATTTCAACGTTGAGAAGATCTACACAGTGGATTCAATAGGAGTATATGGGAGTCTGACTTTACACACATGTATAACCCAAAGGATCCGGGTTCGGAGCACAGTGGAGGCAAGCAATGTTTTTCACTCTGCATTGATAAAAACATATACTAGTATAATTTGATCTATGTCGGCCTACCCACATAGTAAAAGTTATATGGGTAAATAAACACAATTCAACCTTTGGAAACATGTTGGCATGCGTTAATTTTCCTCATTTTAGTTTAACATTTAGGCGGATCAATATTCCTTTCTAGATTGCTTTACTTGAGACTGATCGACTATATTATTAAATCTGCACACCATACATTTACCCGTTATAAAGTACCATTTCTCCGAGTTTAGTTTCGTTGATCTACATGCATTTTATTGATGAACAGTCTGTTATTTTGATCTTCGAGTCTTAACATGAGATGTACTATGCGACATGACGCCAAACTCAGTACACTCATACCAAGATGTGAAGCGTACGGTACAAGATATGTGCAACCAATACCAAAGCTTTAAGAACGTGACTGTGGAAGCAAATAATGCTCTCTGCGGATGACAGCATACAATACCACACTGCATAATTGGAACTGAAGTTAACAGAACCATTCATTTTGTAACCCCAAAATAAAGATGTTACGTGAAATTGAATTTACACCAATTGACTTTAATAATCATTCAGAATAAAGTAGCAGGGTATAAAAACATGACCAACCTATAGAATGATATTAGGGCAGTAATCGAACAGTGCTCACTACCAGTTCGGTCTGATTGAGTTTCGAATCTTAGCCTTTTTGTTTTAATCAATACATATTGAAACTATTCCACCAAGATTGTCAGTCTAATTTACATTACAAACATTTAATACAATTATCAATCCAGTTTAAATTACAACTGTATTTATTGGGTTAATAGTGAATACAAATGCGAGTTAACTTGTAGCCACCACATACTCTTGGGTTAATTGTGAGTACTAATTCAGTGGACATTACAACTGTATCATCTTTAGTTAATAGTGCGTACCAATCCAGTTGCCATGAAAGATAGGCCTTTTTGTTTAAAGCACAGTCATATGGTAGTAAACATGTGCTTTGTAAAGTGTTACTACAATCGACTTAATACTGTAATTGAAGTAAACTCTCGCATATTTCAGTCAGACGTCAGCAATTTGAGTACATGTAACAGTGGGTATTTATATTTGGGCTATATGCTGATCTATTCAGAATAATACTCTGTAAAAACATTTGTTTTCTTCCTCTAATCAAGTAACCTATATTTTTCATTTCGTACACCGTTTAAACAATTAGTGCACTTTTACCAAATTCGTACCCTTGAACTAGACTTGGTCACGCCATTTTTTTTTTCTTTCTTGAAACTCTTTATCCAAATGGACTCCGGGGCTAATATGTGTTCTTGTTATCAGACAAACAGCAACCGACAAGAAACGGCCTGAGGACACAAGTCTGAAATGTCAGTACATGCCGTCAGATATTCATAGTTTATTCAACCAAAAAACACACCACTTGCCTTCATGTATAGTTAGAAAGCAGCGAAACAAAACTATTTGAGTATTTAAAAAGAGTATTATAGCATGATAGTACCGTCGGCGGCTGGTTAAGAATACAACTGGTTCCAATAATATATGGAGTGTGTACAAACTTTTCAGTAACTGAAGTTTAACAGTGTTTCACGTGGATTGGGCATGCTGCTTAATTGTAGTAAATGGGACAGATATATTTCGCGGTACCATATACCAGGTTACCATACTGTCCATACAAGCTGGTTTAACCAGTAGTGTTATATGTCTGGCACATGCGGGGCATTTAAACTAAAAAAACGTGGCCTTTGGTTAAGGTTAATTTATTCATTCTTCGACATTTTCATTCCTATTCAACGTATATCCATTGTTCTGCGGCCAGTAGTACCATTAAGTACATACTCATGTTGTAGTATGCTCTAAGATTACATTGTTTCTGATCTAAATGCGTACGTGACATTGCATATTACATAATGCATTTAAGTGTTGCAACAGATTATATGTCAAGTGGAAATCCCTTGAACCAGACAAATTCTAATGATGAAGTGACGTATATTACTGATGGCAATAGTCTATATTTTATCTCTTTATGATATTTTTTTTCCCCCACGAACATTTTTTAATCGTTATGTTAGATGGAGCTTATTAGTTTATGTAAGTACCTACATCAACATCTCCGCTTGTGATATAATTAGAGAAACAGCATGTGAATAACCCTCCAAGTCTAAGGTATTACATTAGGTGTTTTTATCATACACCAGCACATCATACTCCGCGAACAGAGCTGTGTGGAATACATTATGTGTCAGCCATACATTACTGTTCAGAACCATATGTTAGTAGAAAGAGCGGTTTCTTCAGCATTAACGACTATAATAGCTTCACGCTGCTTTCTGGAATGCGAGAAACCCCTGAACACAATAAACTACCATATGTAAAATCGGTTTCCGATAGACGGCTAGGTGCTAATTAAGCGGCTTTAAGGAATAACTGTTACAATATCAGCTACATGGGGAAAGGATCATGAAGTTGCCATCGTCTTTCACACATCCTCCCTGAAGTCTATAGGTTAGTCCAGGATTTACACTTACCACTAACCTGACTATTTGCACCTAACCAGTTCTAACTACTGTTAAACAACTCACAGGTACAGACTTTTACATTAATTTTCATACGCAAACCAACATAAACTATTATTTTACTTTTTTAATTGTATTACTAATATACCATCAAATATTTCAAAGTTGAGGAGATCTATACAGGGGTTTTAATAGTAATATATAGGTAGTCTGACTTTACACACATATATAACCCAAATAACACGGTGGAGGCAAGCAATGTTTTTCACTTTGCATTGATAAAAACATTTATCCCATAAATGAGTAAATTTCAGTGCAATACAGCCATGAGATAATTATTTGATATCCCACATGTGTAATACAGCTTTCCCATGCTGCGATTGGTCAATTTCTATTCATTGATCAAATTCAACCAATGAAACGCTACAACCCAAACGGACTTCTTCTTTTTACAACTTCCAAATGT